>JAWNNV010001087.1:0-300696 GCA_035044485.1 Scaptomyza reducta | reverse complement strand
TCTCAATAAAGCCGATCAACTGTACAATTGCCTCACCCTCACAGACCGCGCTCCCTGCGTTCATGATTGTATGTATGTATGTGTGTATGCATGCATTGGACTGCCATGCTATCTTATCGTTGATATTGTACAAATTCTTACTTCGTACACACGTACAAGCAATTAACAAACGATTCACGATGCCATGATTACAGCTAGATGATGGCGAGTGGCATTTGTCGGGATAGCAATCGTGTTGTGGTTCGGGCGCGCTATTTAAGAGTACGCTTCGTGCTTCGCCCGATCCAGTACTGTGATACTATTAAAGAGCGTTAGACGTGTCGTGCGGAGCTCGCAGCAAATAAGTGAAAGGAAATAAAAAAGAGTCAAGCCGTTATTTGAACAGTGTTCGTCAAGTGCTATTACAACAAAGGCCAGCATAAACTGTAAACAAGCTAAGGAATTCAAAGTATTCCACAGACCACATACATAAACACAAGTGAACAACAAGTGAAGAAAAAGAAACTGCAACTGCAATAACAACAACATAAAACATTCAATAAGCTAGAAACTGAAGCAATCAAAATTGCAACAACACTCAACAATATGAAACTAAAGTAAGAAGTGATTTTGATTACTTATTATTGATTGAATTACATATACTATTTCATTGAAAAGAAAAAAGTTAATCAGCATGATAAGCGAAGTTATTCGATGGTCAATAGATTTTCATATCGTAATTAGTTTGTTTTTCGATCGATTTTCATATCGTAATTAGTTTTTTTTTTTTTTATGTATAAAGATGATGAAACAACTTATACTACAGCGATTAGCTCATTATTTCACTTTGGACATTCTCCAACTCCAAGTTAATTATTTGCACACACAAAATAATTGAGTATATAGTATATAATATTTATGGTTTGTAGATTGTGACAGCAATTTGTAAGCCAAAGTAACAAAGTGTAATAACAACAACTCAAACTGATAGCCAACAAGTTGACAACCATAACAAAAAAAAAACAAAACTGTTGCTAGGTTTTCACACAAACAAAATGGAGGTCAACGAACAATATTCAATCGGTTATTTTGTAAATATATATTCCAAGGCATATGTTCATTTATAGGGCCCGTTAAAATCAAATAACGAATTACAGGTGATAAAGATAGCGATTCCCAGAAACCGAAAAGCAAAAATCAAGTAAAAAGGCTCTAGACTAGGAAATACCCCGAACCCTATACTTTTCGCATGTGTGTATACTTGACTTAACTTCAATGCTCCATATCTCCGTTGTTTCCAAACCGATTGCAATAAAAATTTCACAGATTGTCATTATTTCGTTTAATATTTCAAACTTCATCTCAAAATTTTCCAAGTTGAAGATTTTGTTGGTATCGATCACATGTGTACATCGAAAACGGGAAAAGTTATCGAAAATTTGAAACCAACTTGTACTGCCTAGGGATTCGGCGAGCGTATGTTTCAAATCTGGAGTCTCTAGCTCTTATAGACTCAGAGATCAGACGGACTGACAGACGGACATGGCTATATCGACTCGGCGGTTGATGCTGATCAAGAATATATATGCTTTATGGGATCAGAGATGCTTCGTTCTGCCTGTTACATGCACAAAAACCATTAAACCCTTTTTTTTCAATGGGTTCATAATAATTGAACAAAAGAACCCCAAAATCGATGGATGAATCATCTTAAAGCTAACTCTAGGAAGCAAGTAATATAACATATCGCTTTCCATTGAATAAATCGGGGATAGGTTATGGTTCAAGCAGCATAATAAATAATAAACATAGATATTGACACACTGACTTTCACCGAAAACAAAAATAAAAATTAGAAGTTATCACAGATATTCTTTGGAATTAAGTTAAAGGCAAGAAATTGAGCGCCGTCAATTAACGATAGGATTGATAAGGTCGGACTATCTTGAGTGTTGGGGCGCCCGACATAATGATAAGTCGATTTAATTTTTCGGGGCGGAGCATATAATGCCAAATTGGCAAATTATGAACAACAACAAGTCACACGACTTGGCAATTCACAGACTACCCCCACGCCCCCCCAACCCCATTTGACAATCGATAAATTCCATGAATGATTTTTTTAAGATATAAGTCATTAAGTCTGCAAATATTATCAAATCAAATGATTTTTTGTCAAGTGCAAAGTGCGAGTCGCAAGTATTTAGGACTGAACATAAAAGATATCGCCTTCGATTCGCTTCACTTTCAATTACTGAAGATGTTCTTGCAACAGACACGTGTCGCGGCCCAATTAGCGGCGCAAATAGTTGCTACTAATTAATGTTTGTTCTTGGAAAATTGCCAATTCATGTCAGGCCAGACAACAGCTAACAACTACACTGAGCGCATAGTATGTATAGAACAATTGCAGTTAAGCCCAGAAGTTATCAACTATTTGGTTGAGTGTAGCCACACAGCAAACCGTTAGCTTTATGAGTCTATAACTTTTTTATCTATTCCGTATTGCCGTAGTGTCTATTGTGTGTCTGTGTGCATTTTAATTAAACATACATCATGGTTAAATAAATGTGTGCTCTTTAATTTAGCAAAGCGTATCGAGATTGCAAACATTTGCCATTTCTATAAATAGACCAAATGGTGCCGCTTCTGTCTGCTGTTCCTTAGAAGTCATAACACGAACTCTAAGTAAATATATTTTTCCCTCACTTTGTTTGCTTTTCTGTAGACTTCTGCGCTGTTTGCGCAGTCCAAGGCAATCGGCGAAGTCGAGTACGCGGAACGAGCTGCAGGCGCATCATAATCGCATGATCAATGACACGATGTCGCCGAACTTTAAGGACACAACGGTGAAGATCCTGCTGCTGGGCACGGCCGAATCGGGCAAGACCACAATCATTAAACAGATGCGCATACTGCATATCAATGGATTCACCGATGAGTAAGTTCAGCTAACAACTGGAACCTATAGTCATCATCTGTAATGATCGTTTCTTTTTGCCTTTGTAGTGAGCGACGCGAGAAGATACCTGAAATCTATCAGAATATCCATGATTCCATCATACAGCTGGTGCAACAAATGGATGCACTGCGTCTGCAATTCGGCAGCTTTACCAGCGAACGTAGCGCCAACTATATCCTCTCCCTGCCCGCCGAGGCGCCCGAATACTTTACGGAGGTAAGTGTCGAGTAATCCCACATACGCTACGACCGTATCTTATCCTCTGGGAACACACTTCAAACACATTTCTTGCCGGACAATCAACTAAATCGAAACTTGCGTCAACACAAATACGCTTGTACAGATAATGATACAAATGTTTGTACTTGGTCTAATAGCTTAAGTACTTCGCTTTGCAGGAATTCGAAAAAAGTTTTCAAATCACTTAAAACTTTTGAAAGGAATTTAATAATTTAAGTGTAGAACAATATTTACAGGGTATTTAATTTAGTTAGACAGGAGCAAGGTTCGACCGATCATTATTTGCTATCTTGGTTTGCGATTTGATTGATTGCAAGTGCCATTAAGTTTATGGCATGTCTCAAAAACTTTCCAGCAAGTACGTTTGCATGTTTTTGTTCACAATAACAACGCCAACTTCCTGGCCATCAAATTTTTTGTTTGCTGCTGCAGGTGTGATACTTTGATCAATCACCGATCGACAGAGAGTTAGTCACCGTTTTTGGGCTGCCGGTGGGGATCGTTATAGCTAGTAGCTGGCCGCTGGGTGATTAGATAAGGCTGAGGCAGTTAATGAACGGTTCCCTTTTTTTTGGGGTTTAACTTTCATATGACTAATAACTTATCAAAATGATCACTTACATTGATTTCAGGAGTACTGCGATCATGTAATGACGCTTTGGAATGATGTTGGCATTCGTGCCTGCTACGATCGGTCGAATGAATTCCCCCTGCTGGACAGCGCCAAATAGTAAGTGGCAGCAACAGATCTTTCAAACTTTTTTGTGAACCTTTCACTAATTGACAACTTTTCACTTTAGTTTTCTCGACAACTTTGCGAGAATTTGTGAGGCCGACTATATTCCGAGCACAGAGGATATTCTGCACAGCAGAAAGGTCACAACTGGCATAACAGAGATCTCGTTCCGTGTGTCCATACCCAAGAGTTTGGGTGGTGGCGAACAGGAGTTCTGCATGTACGATGTGGGCGGTCAGCGGGACGAGCGAAATAAATGGATTCAGGTCTTTGTGGACATTCAGGCGGTGGTGTTTCTCATTTCGTGCAGCGAATTCGATCAGAATCTGCGAGAGGATCCCAAACATAATCGATTGGAGGAGGCTCTCAAAGTGTTCCGTACTGTGTGGCAGAATCGTTTCCTAGCTTCCGCCGGCCTCATTGTGTTCCTCAATAAATTTGATATCATGGAGCGCAAAATACGTGCCGGCAAGCATATCGTCGACTATTTTCCGGAATTTGAGGAGTTCAGCAAGCGGCCGCAGCAACAACAAAGCTGCTTCGACGAGTGCGACTGGACAAAGATGTTCATCCGGCAAAAGATGGTGGACATTACGCAGGAGCCATTCAAACGCAACTCTCGCAATCAGTGCGATTTTAGCTACTCGGAAAGAGAGTGCTATTATCATTTTACTGTGGCTACGGACACACGATGCATTCGCGAAGTATTCACCGATGTTCAGCAAATGATTTTGTCCGAAAATATGGCCGGCTGCTCAGCACTCTTTTAAACAAGTTATTGTTTTCTGGAAAGTGTTCCTCTACAAACTGTGATTTTGTATGCTTTAATATAGTCTATAAGCGAAATTAGTTGTAAAATCATAGATTAACTATAAATACATACAAAACAGCTTTATTATCATTATTTAAAAATAACTTACCATTAAGAAATATATTGAAAAGCCACCAACTCAGACAAAGAAAACTTGAGTACAATTTATTTTGCACATTTACAGTTAAAGCGCCAGTACTGCTAAACACATAAATAACATTTGCCAACATGTTTTGCAGCACCAGTGATTTCGATAGCCAAGCACTAGTGAACGTTTCGATAGCTATCGCTCAATATCGCTGGTATCTAGTTAAGCGCCAATTTGAATTGTGATCAGTCTGCGCAACTCTTTTATGCGTTGGCTTTAATTTGCGGCTTTTTAAAACCTTTGATCGGCAATGAAACTATAACAGTCACATTTGCCTACTACTAGAGCGGTATTAAAACCAGGTTTGAGGTACTTTACTTCGTTTGATTCTGCGTCGAACCTTTGTGAGCAGCAGACGTTATTTCAAAGCGGTTTTGCGAGTTTTCAACCTAAAGTCGCGTTAGCTAACGGATATTCGGGCATTGTGGCAACTAAAATCAAAACCAATTAGGTAAGTTTCAACTTGCCAAAAGATAATTACTGTCTTGCAGCTACATATATACCAAAAAAAAAAAAATAAAAATCAAAGAAAAAACTGCGGCCAAGAGCTGTGTGTATTATCTTGGGCAATTACAACCAACGTTGTTGAAACTCAACAATAACACTTAAACAGTGCAGTGGCAAGTGCTAATGTAAACAACGAAACAACACAAAATGTTTTCTATAGTTAAACACTAACCGTGTTAATGTTTGTTGGATTTTATATTTATTGCGTCTTTGTTAAATAACTTTTAAATGATTTGTTTTTCTTTGTGGCTTTCTCGCCCACATTAACTACCAAAACAAAAATGATAAACGATGTTCTTATAATTTACATGAGCCAAAAACCTATGCATAAATAATTTTTGGCAATAACAAGATGCCCCAAAGGCCTTTGTTGCTTGATATGGCACAGAAATCGTCATTAGCTACCAATATACATATAGCTAGAAGCTAGAAGCTAGAAAAAGGCGCAAATAACGAAGAGCCATTTTTGGGGAAAAGATAATTAAGCTACACACTGCGGAATTTCTTTGCCGTTAATAATAACTAAGACCAAAAACACGTCAGCAACAAAAAAAACAAAAACAATAACAAAAAATGATGGCATTTCGTAAAGGTTTCCCCCACCGAAAACCAAAATTTACGGCTTATTGAAGCCGTTGCGAATTGTTATTGTCTATCTTTTGGAGCAGTTGGCCCTCTTTCCGTTGCACACTATGTAATGTGTTTATTAAAAATTATTATTGTTCACATTTTTTTGGTTCGTTGTTTTTTTCGACAGCGGCATCTTTACGAGCATGTGGAGCAATTGGACAGAGTCTACCTCGATCTCTCTCTCTCTCGCTCTATATATATATGTTGTAAACTAGTTATGCGCGAGAAAATATATATATATAGAGATATAGTTATTAACAACGTGCCAGCGATGAGTGCGCACATTACACAAGGCGTTGAAGTGTGTGTTTTAAGAAATGCCGTTGAGTAGGTCGATCAGCTGTGTCCCAAAACCTGCCCACAAGGTCGCAGGCTGGGGAAATAACTGAAAACAAAGTGTACAAGCGATTTGGGAATGCCAAAAATTGCAAAGCTTTAATAGCTGAACAAAATCTAGTCTTAATGCATGATTTTTTAATTAGTTGGCTTTAATTGCCAAAGTTCAGCAATTGACATTGAAAGATCAGCTGATCGTGAGACCCTTGCAATTAACACCGATTGTACACTGCAACAAAAACTGTGTGTTCGATTGGAAAGGCGTTTAAACATACCTAGGCCCTATGCTAAACAAACAAAATATGGTTGGGCAATATTACGCATCTAACGGCCCTGAGACAAAAGCTCTCCTCATGGTTAGATCATCCGATTGCCAACGTTTTTCCCTTCAGCGCCCAGTTAATGCAATTTGTGGGAACATCAAATCAAAATTCAATCGCCCACGAAACATGTTTTCAAAGAGCTTCAATTCCAGCTCCAGTGCATCAACAAGATCATTAGCACAGAGGGTGTGGTGGGGAGGCAGGGGATTTTCATTTTCAAGGTGTTTGCGCCATGAAAATGCAAATTTTTGCCACTCAACACTCAGTTTTAGGTTCATTTTCCTGTTTGTTGTTGTATGCATTGGGACTAATCATTAATGTTTACAGCACTCGACAAATCAGGTGAAATAAACAAAGTGGCATGAAACAACAACTACAATTTACTAAACTGACCAACTGACGAACTAACTGAGATTACTCAATAAACAACAGACAGCCAAATAGCTGCTTTTGAGTCGCTACCTTTGATGGCTGTCTTGTTGGACTTGGTGGCGGCAGGCTGTTGGCCTGGCCAAAAGGTTCGGCGCGCACTTTCAGTTTACAAACAACAACAACAACAACAAAAACTTGTTCGCTTCCATGCAGCAGCCCCCGAAAACGATCAGATTGCATTCGGATTCGGTTTTGGGCCGTCTCTGCCGCTGCCGCCGCTGCTGCTTGTGTGTGTGTGTGTGCGTGTGTGTGTTTATCGTCATTATATAATCCAGTTAATTTCTTTAACATTTTTTTCAAGCCACTTTTTGTGTGGTGCTTTTCATCATTCGTTGTTCAGAGCTCGCGCTGCTCAGTTGTTCCGCCAAGCGACGCGATATATATATATATATATATACAATAATAACTACCATAAAGTCGCAACAAATATAATAAAGGACCAAGAGTCCTGTACACAAATTGTGTAAGTGTGCGTGTTAAGGAAAAGTTTTTAAATCTTTTCTTAAAACTACTTTAGAAAATGTTGTGTTAAAAAGTTTTGAAAAAAAAGATATTGATGTAGTTATTTTTCTAGCTTTAATAACTGAGAATGCTTTATTGATTTAACAAACTTTATGTTTTGTTTTTCAAAAAATCAATAAACAATGGATAATAACTGAAATTATTAAACTAAACACAAACTAAATGCTTAAAGCAAACAGAACACAAAACAAAGACAAGGAAAATTTGAAAACTAATATCCAAGAAGTTACCAAACAAAGCTGCAACAACAACAAACAGTCTATTGCATTATTATTAGCCTGGCCAGTTGAGGCACGCAACAAGCAGTGGCAACAACAACAACCACTTGACAAGCCCCAAGCCAAGTCTAATAAACATGTTGAAACCGCTAAGAGAGCCCAGACGTCTACACATACAGCTGGCTGGCACTGTACACTTTAGCAGAAGCAGTCGCTGATTTTATTTTTTTATTATTTTCCCATTACCTAATGACATTTTCAAAACCGCATTTACAGTTTTGAGAGAGAGAGAATGCAAATTGGGAAAATGCATTTTGTCTTGTGAAAGCACAAAACGAGTTAGTTTAAGCAAACAAACATAAATCAATGGAATGGCACGATATTTGCATTCAATATCTTTCGATTTGCATATGTGTAGCATGACGAATTTACAAGCAAATAACTAAACGATAAATATAAATCAATTGATCTTGTCTATGTTAAACAAAGTAGTGCCTGAAAGGTAAGCATAAGTGGCAGAGGCGTGGAGACTAATGCAGACAGAAAGTTAGCCGGAAAAGAGTTATGCAATAAAACAGTGGAGTTGAACAGTTGAACTCTTTCTACCGGACTGAATACATATTGGCTTTAGCTTGACCCGCTTTCGGTCCACAAAAGTTTTGAACTTGAACCAAATTGGCAGTTTTTGTTTTGCGCATCTTTTGAGTAATCTTCGAGAAATCGCGACTAGATTATACCCTGAAGCGCATACATGACTTAACTTCAATGTTCCATATCTCCGTTGTTTCTCAGCCGATTTCAATAAAAATTTCACAGATTGTCGTTATTTTGTCGAATGTTTCAAACGCCATCTCAAAGTTTTCCAAATTCAAGTTTTTGTTGTTATCGATCACATGTGTATATCGGAAACGGGAAATGTTATCGAAAATTTGAAACAAACTTGTACTGCCTAGGGATTAGGCGAGCTTATGTACCAAATATGAAGTCTCTAGCTCTTATAGGCTCTGAGATCGACGCTATATCGACTCGGCTGATCAAGAATATATATACTTTATGGGATCGGAGATGCTTCCTTCTGCCTGCTACATACTTTTGCACAAAACCATTATACCCTTTATACCCCTTTAACGCGTTTTCAATGGGTTCGGGGCATAAAAAAGGTGGCAAGCAAATAATTTACATATGTAAAGATACATTATTGAACTGAAGCTGAATCAGACACGCACAGATTGGGTTTAAGTAGTCTTTGATTGTTTCTATTTATAAGGCATAATTAGCAAATATTTGCAAATAAAAGCCACCTTGAGCTGCGAAGACCTTGAACTAATTTTGTTGTAGTGTTTGTGGTTGAATGGATATATTGTTATAGATAAAAAAAACTGTTTCGAATTGTTGAAAGTTGCACAATTAAAGGAATCGCGTGTTCAATGGACAAACTAATTAACAAACTACATGAATTTATTATTGAATATATAAATAATTCATACGTAATCTCTCTTTATACAGCATTGATTAAATATTACGCATACGCCGCATAGAACAAAGCCAAGTCCAGTGTGTGATAAGTATGAAGGAGACCAAGGTATTAGAGGATGGCGATGTCTCCGCGCTGTCCGAATCGCTGCTGAAGATTGCCAAGCGGGAGTTGAGAGAGGACAAGTGCACAAGGGAGCAGAGCTTGGAGCAGTTAAGGAACTGGGTGCTCAAGAACGAGGATCTGCAGGATGTGCGCTGTGATGATACATTCCTGTTGCGCTTCCTGCGCGCCAAAAAGTTCAGCGTACCGATGGCGGAGCAGACGCTGCTCAAGTATCTCAATGTTAGACGCACCTTTCCACACATGGCCACCAAGCTGGACTTTCTGGAGCCGCGACTCGGCGATGTCATCGAACAGGGCTATATCTTTGCGGCGCCCAAGCGGGACAAGAATGGCCGACGGGTGGTGATCATCAATGCCAAAGGATTGAATCCAAAGCTACACACCAGCTCCGATCAGGCCAAGGCCCACTTTCTCACCTACGAGTGCCTGATGGAGGATCAGGAGACACAGATAACGGGCCTGAGTCATGTGGGCGACTTTGCGGGCGTGACCACATCACATGTGACCAACTGGAATCCCACCGAATTTGCACGCATCTTCAAATGGGGCGAACAATCGCTGCCGATGCGCCACAAGGAGATTCATCTGATCAACGTGCCCTCGACACTGAAGTGGCTGATTGACTTTGTCAAGAATCGTGTCAGTTCGAAGATGAAAAACCGTTTGATCATCTACGGCAGCGAGAAGGAACTGATGAAGGGCATCGATGCCGAGTGCTTGCCCCAGGAGATGGGCGGCTCCATGCCCATGCGCGAGATGATTGAGCTGTGGAAACAGGAGTTGGCCGCCAAGAGGGAGCTGGTGCTGGCCCTCGACTCGAGCACGTTGCTCACAGATCGCGGCATACAGCGACGCAGCAGCTACAATTCCGAGAAGACCAGCCAGGGCACCAACTTCGTCTCACAGATCGAGTCCATCGAGGGCAGTTTTCGGAAACTGGAGTTCGATTAGGATGTTCGCTGTTAGTCGTTAAGTTATATCGTAGAGATAGGCATTATCCTTAACTGTTAAATGGCACACGTGCAGCGCTACGCTTTGGCTGTCTCATCCAGGACACACGCTTCGCTTTTCTGGTGGCACCCCGCTTTAATAATCCTGCGCTTCTTCTTTTTGTAAACTATTCGTTATGTGGAGCACAATAAAGAAAAAAACATACAAAACAAAACGTGTTTCACTTCACTTGCCAGGGCCCAGCATAGTGGAGCCAGTGTTTCAGCTGTTGATGCAGTGCATCCGCATCACGTTCACTGCTAGTCACATTGCGCACCACATACAGCCGATACATTGGCTGCAGTACCATTCTCCTCTCCAGTTCCCACAGCAATGCTCTGGCCATTTGCAGCTGACACACGCTGGGCATCTCGGCACTATAATCGCCAACAAAGCCCAGCACCAAGGAACCGACCTGAGGCAGCATGCCATAGCTGCTCGCATACTGCCAGCCCCGCGCCTCGTAGATCTCACAGTCCCCACCCATGAGAAAGTTAAACGGCAGCTCCCCCAAATATTTGCGCTGTGAATTATCAATGGGATAAACGATATGCTGACTCAGCACTGGAAACTCTGACTCACCTGCATGCTGTGGAGCAGATCCGCACAGTTGTCCCAGCACTCCTCGCTGCCCGTGTGTGTGATGAAAACATTGACAACTTTCCCCGCCTCCAAAAGCGCCTGATCATGCAACTGTGCCCTACTCCATATATCATGCCGCATGAGGTTCAGCTTGTAGCCATTCTCAGGCATACCATAGACTTAAATAAAAAAAAAATATATATATATAATAGATTAAACAAACTATGAAACAAAAGTTAAACTGAAACATTTGATGCCTTCTAATCATCAGCAAGATCTTTGAAAAACTTTAATCATCACATTGTTTTTGATCAGAAGTTCACCACAGCTAATTAAAACAGCTATAAACTATATATAGCTAAACCTAAAACACCATAATAAGCTTAAGCAAACGCTTAAACACCACACAAAAATGTACATCATAAAATCCATTTATTTACTTAGCACAAAGCAAATTGATTCAATTAACAGACATAAGTACGTATATATATATACTCTCGATCTCCCTCTCCTTCCGCATTACTTACTTTGTTTCCAGAGTAAATACGTGGCCAGCGCTATGCCAAGAGCAGTCCAATGGAGCGCCAATTGAGGCACTCTTTAGTGTATGTAGCTGGCGAAGATGCTGCCCGAGATGATGATGATGCCCTGGCCAGCAGTGGAGTGCGTTCATTGGGCTCTATAGAAATCTCGGTGCAGCATGTGGTTGTGGATGTTGTGAGGTCGCCGCCAAGCGTCGCATGCGCTATTATCGTTGGCAAAATATTTAAACAAATAACACACATATTGTATTTGTACTAATTATGATAAAAACACACTCAAATGCGATAAGCTTCGTTCAGCTGATTTTGCAGACTGTACGTTTTTAGAGAGAGGATTGCTCATCACCTACCAACATTCTGCGCGACTTCCATGGTCCAAAAAACAAGAGAATAGCATCAACAATAGCAACGGCCTTAATATAACCAGCTTGGGGCTGGTTTGCACTGGATTCCCCTCACACGATTGCGATAGATTCACGCGCCTTGGCGACGAGCATAGCGCAGCTGCGATTGAATTCAAACAGCCGACTGAGGCTCAGGCTGTCAACGCAGCTCGCAGCCCGCATGACGTACCATTACAGCTGTTCTGAATTATATATATATATATTTGTGTGTATATAAATCACATGTGCTTGTTTGTAGTCATAGATTACATGCGATGTTAGCGGCAACTGCTTTCATCATCATCGGTTTGAAATAAACATATTGGATTAAGACTTGATTAAGTTACTTTCACTGCTTTTAATTTGTACACTAATAACAATCACTATTCTTTATACACACAAAGTAGTTTTGCTTAATTATTTAAACAGTGCTCTGCTCTTGAACGTTGACTAAAACACATTTAACTTAAAGACTTCTCACACTAAAGCATAATAATGTCATTCTAAATAACGCAAGCTCAAAGTTGCATGGAAAGCACACATCTACAATTATACGACATTTTGGACTTGCAACCACTTTAAAATTTAACTAAGGCAAAACAAAATTCTAAAAAAAAAGAAATGCATACGCTTAACTAAACTTCAATACCAAATACTTGAGCCAAGTTCAAGATTACGCGTCGTTTACTTATAGGATCGGAAAATCTGCCATGCGCACAACGCTGCCGATAAGAACGTGATGCCACGGTGCAAGTATTTGGCTTGGGTATTGGGCGTAAAGCCCAAGATCACAGGCGAGGATACATCTGTCAGCGGCAGCTTATTCAATGCTTCCTCATTAGTTTCCACCACCTGAAGCATCAGATATAAATTAAGAACTCGAGTTGAACGTTTAAATATTTACTATAGCTTACCTGATACTGGCAACAGGGATCATAGTCCCATGATACTGCGTACAATCCAGTGCAGAAGAGTGACATTGCACAGACGGGAGCAGCAATTATTGGACGATCATACCACAGCAAGCTAGAGATTAGTGACGTAACTCCAGAGGCTATTGCTGTTTTGTGTATACAGTTTCCAACCCATATCCAACGACCTAGTTTAGCATATTGTGAAGACACTTTGCTTGTTCAAAATTTAATTGTTGTCTCACCTGTTTCATCTCCTAAGCGTGGAGGCTCAATTATTATAAAATCTACCTTGACATCGAGCGCTTTGTCCAGCTCCGCTTCGAAGCGTTCGTGCGCATTTGAACTGTCATAAACTTCACGTATGACATGAAACGTTGGCTGCTTGCCTGCACTGCAAAATAATCATATATATTCATTTAAATATTCAATAACGAGGTACATTTTAATTTATCCGTACAGCTGACATCTCAACGAGAAATTTTCAAATATTGAAGTTCACCACCATTCGTTTGTGTACAATCGGTATTTTTGTACGTTTGCATGCGGTCACACTTGACAGCAAACATGCATACATACGTATGGAACACAAGTAAATACTTATACACAAATCGAAACTGCATCGAAAATTGCATAACTTTGTTGCATGTGCGATTATCTGTTTGAAGCAATCTGTGCTGTTTTTACCTGTTTGTATGGGTCGCGAATATTTACCTATCAATGCTTCTTGCAAGCATCCTACTGCATTTGTTTTTAAGACTATTACTACGCGTTGTTTTATTGGGCTATATAAAACGATATTACAAACGAAATTCGACTGCAGCTTATCGACCCGCCTCCACGACGTATCGGGTTGGCAGAACTGATTGCATGGCAACGCTGTTCAGAATTTCTAATTGAATAGTTTAATGCTTTGCGCATTATCAAAAACAGTGCGTACCTATATATAAATTATACATTTATAAATACACTTTATTTACGAATGGATTACAACACAAAATTACTAAACACATAATCGTGAAATAACGATTTGACACGTATGAACTGAACTTGCGTCCCCCATGCAAACGAACCTGTTCACAATGCTAGTTCCCGAATAGCACAACTATATTTAAAGAAAAACAATTAATTAAATCAGAAAAACAGCATGGCAAAGCAACAATTACCACTGCCAGAGATGAACGATGATAAGCATCGCCACAAACAGGTATGTAAACAACAACACAGTTATACACGCCCAAACCACGTTGACAAGAAACCAATTTCGAAAAAATCTTTGTTTGCAGTTCAATGGACATTTTGACAGCAACCGATTTCGACCGCCCAAACACAAAGCGCGTTTCACTGCCGTCGAAAATAACAATTTGAATCGCAGCCGGTCGCCGGGATCATGCAGTGTGAACAACTCTCAAATAGCGCACGCGATTTCATTTCGCAGCGGAGCCGAGTGCTCAGATGCCGGCATGTTGCCAGCGTCACCAAATGCCGGCGTCACGTCAACAACCATGTCCTGCAATGAGAGTCACTTTGAGCAGTGTTTCGAGCGATTGGCCAAAATCGGCGAGGGCTCGTTTGGTGAGGTCTTCCAGGTGCGAGATCGCTCCGACCGCCGGCTGTATGCGGTAAAAATCTCCAAGCAATTGTTTCGTGGCGAACAGTATAGGGCGGAAAGATTGGAGGAGGTGCGTCGCTACGAGGAGTTCTCCGGTCATGAGAATTGCATTCGCTTCATACGGGCCTGGGAGCAGTATGATCGCCTGTTCATGCAAATGGAACTGTGCCGCGAGAGTCTAGAGCAGTATTTGTACCGCTGCCGACACATTCCTGAGGATCGCATTTGGCACATATTATTGGATTTGCTACGCGGCCTAAAGTCGCTACACGATCGCAATCTCATACATTTAGACATTAAGCTGGACAACGTACTCATCGATGACGACGACACATGCAAGCTGGCGGACTTTGGGCTGGTCATCGATGTGGACAAAGCGAACAACCATCATGCAACGGAGGGTGATTCCCG
Source organism: Scaptomyza reducta (assembly GCA_035044485.1). NCBI lineage: Eukaryota > Metazoa > Arthropoda > Insecta > Diptera > Drosophilidae > Scaptomyza > Scaptomyza reducta. Next base: position 285,821 of record JAWNNV010001087.1, on the reverse strand, counting down.
TTACATGGCACCCGAAATACTCCAGGGACAATTCTCGAAGGCGGCTGACATCTTCAGCTTGGGCATTGCAATGCTCGAGCTAGCCTGCTACATGGACCTACCATCGAATGGTCCGCTCTGGCATGAGTTGCGACAAGGCAAGCTGCCCGAAGAGTTTATAAACAGTGAGCAAAATTATTGATAGATTTGGTAGACACCACGCTAAATACTTTTATGCACTTGCAGCAATCTCTGTGGAACTGCAACAGGTCATAAGGCGCATGATGTCACCCGATCCGCGACAGCGTCCCACGGCAAATCAGCTTCTAGCGCAACCAACGCTCGCTAGACTGCAAAAAGCAGAGAAATCTATGGTCATTTTAAAGCTGCTGGTAAGGTAATCCCTGTCTTAGTGGTGTTCAATATTTAACTATTTACCTCATACTTCTAGTCGAAGTGCATTCGCCGCTCTCGTCGAGTTGCTTGGACTAAAATGTGCAATCTTAAAACGGCAGCGTACCGTTGCCTGTTCTACATTCTGGAGATCTTGCATTTGTATAAGCCCGCGACGTCATCTGACTCGGCAACGTACAATGCATATTATGCGTCAGGTGCGCCATCATCGCCATCCGCAAGCGGCGCTAATATGCCGCGTTTGGAGTTTCATTTGGTAGGCTCAACGCCTATCGGGAATCGCGATTGTTATGTCTCTGATTTTCTATCGGCCATGGATACCTTGGAGATATCGCAGCAGTGCACGCCAACAGCATGTGGTCGAGAGAATTTGGTAAACTCGACGCCACTTAATCATAATCAAAATAACTCTAGTCGACAAAGAGGGCAAGTACCATTTTGCAGTTAGACATATAACAAAATAACTTTATTTTCATTTTCCAATTGCAGTTCTTTGTCGGCACGTAAAGCACAAACGGAAAACAGTAATACAATGGCATTAGATGCCACATTCTCGCATGGAAATGTTTCCGCGCCCAAAGTATTGGATACGTCATCGTTTCGGCGTAAGAAATTGTTTATGTTGGACAGCGATGAGGAGTAAGACAAATATGAAACGCAAGGAATTTATTGATACGAACAATATACATACATCTATAGTATATATCAGTTAAAGAAACCATACATATGGCAAAAAATATATATCGTTAAATATTTAGAATCTAGATGTAGTTTCACAGATATGTGTATATCCATAGATTTAGGCCCAACGATTGTGTAATGTTAATGCTTCTTTAGAAGAAACTTGTTGTTAAAAGAACTTTGTTTTTATAAAGTAATCCGAATTATAAAAGATAATACATATAAGCATGTGATATATATATGAAATGCGATTTGAAAAAGCCGCAAAATTATAAAGAAGTTATCGTAAACTTATCCAATTGAATTGCAATAAAAAAAATCATCTGAAAACGAACAAAATTGTTCGGTTTCTGAATATAGACAATAAACACACCACAACTGCGACTCTTTGAACTTTTGTATTTAATTAGAAAGCAAGTTACTATTGCCTTAACACGACCAGTACTTTAACAGTTAGTTAACATTCTCTTTTTGCGTTTACATTTTATTTACAGGAGCGTAACTTTGCGTTCACTTGCCGACATGTGCTGAAACATAAACAACGAGGATTTTGATAATTCATTAAATTGAAATGGCACGTAAAAAAACAAAAGTAGAGGTTGTGTTCGATCCACAAAAGCGCAAGTGAGTAACCGTTAGAGCATATAAAAATGCATTACCTATAATACTACGCACTCCGACAGAGAATTTTTGACTGGCTTCCACAAGCGTAAGAATGAGCGCCGCACACGAGCCAAAAACGATTTGGCTCGCAATCTCAAGGAGGAACGAGTTCGCATACGGCAGGAAGTGAAAGAAAGCTTCAAACATATGAAGAAAACTTTCGAGCCCCTCCGCGAACTAACTGACGAAGATAAGGTGGAGGGAAAACAAGCAGATGCCTACGAAGATGATGAAGTTCAAGTAAAGATCGTGGAGCTAACCACCAATGATTTGGCAGCGCAGCGCAACATGCTCGGTGCCAACATAGCTGAAGAAAGCGAAGACGAGGAGGAGGCCGAGGCCGGAAGCGAGGTGGACGAAAACAAACCGGATTGTATACCCGGTATGGATTTCGATGTGAACAAGAAACGCAAACGCAAGTCGGACGCAGATAATGAGGCAAGTGCCTCCAAAGGAAACAAGTCGTCTGCCACCGATGCAGAAATCAAAAGCAAAAAGGAACTGGACAAACTGATGAAGACGAAAACGCTCAAGAAAATGAAAAAGAGCAAACTGTTCAAAATGAAGGAGCGCATGGACAACAGGAACAACATAAAGAAGGCCAAACGCGATCACCACAACTCAATGAAGAGTGTGCCCAAGCATCAGCGCAAGAAGTTGAAGCACGTGACCGCACAGACTGGACAGGCACGCTATCGCAAGGGTCGCCTAATGACCAAGAAGGAGCGACGCAAGCGTAGCGGAGGCGGCGGCGATTAACGGTTGCCAACGCTTTATACACAACAATCTTGTTTAGCACATTAATTGTATACATACTTTAATTAGTTCTTTTTCTTGAACGGTTTATTTACTATTACACTAGTTGATCGGAAATAAACGGTATATATATAATTTTGCTAATTCGCCGGCGCCGGCCGTTTTCTTGCACATTTAATTTGCTTTGTTCATAATCCATAATATATATATATGTTATGTATATATCCAACATGTTTTATTTATTATTATTATTTTTGTTTTTTAGCAATCGATTATTGCCGCAGCTGCAGCTTAGTAATGCTATAAATAAAACTGGCGCTCAAATTATTTTTCGTTTTGCCATTTAACTTAGAACGAGATATAAACTACTCTCATATATTTTTTTTTATATATATATAATATGTACAATTGGTTTCTTGATAGTTGTGATTCCTTAAAAATATTGTTTCTCTTTTGTATAATTTGCATTTTTTATTTAATTTTTTTTTTTTGTTCATGCTTTAATGGGATTTGTTTTATATCTTTCTCATAATTTGGTTTCCATCTAAATGGGGTTATATTTTCTTTTTCCTTTTTTTTTTTTGGGATTACATTTTTTGAAAATGTTTACATCCATTTAAATCATGTTGTGTTATAAAACATTGTCTCAATAATAGTAGTAGTAAACACAATAAATAAAATGCAATACGCTTTTAACTTAAAACTTAAAGTGTATGGGTGAAAGGGGGTTGGAGGGGGGAAGGAGAGGCGCGTATCGTTGGTATTTGCGGGTCGGGTGGGTGGTAAATAGGGGGGGCGGTCGTAACGGTTTTGCTCTAGCTTATAGCTTACATGTCATATTTCTAATGTATTGATCAGCAGTAAAAAATTGTTTACAAAACTCATGTAAAATCCAAGTGAACCCGTTTATCATTTGCCGGCCAACAAAAACAAATGCAACGAGTCTCTTGGTCAAGGAGCTGGCAATGCAGTCCCGAACATCCAGTTAGGATTGCTGTTGTTGCTGCTGCTGTTGGCCCGACGATTGATTATGGCGACGTGTAAAACCACCGCCAGACGCCAGATGGCGCTGCAAGGCACGCTGCTGTTGAAATTTGGCGCCACCGCTGCCACCAAAGCGATTATGTTTAAATTTATTGCGCTGCTGAAAGTTGGAGCGATAATTCTGATGATTATAGAAGCGGGGATAGCTGCCGGATTTGTTGTTGTGCCAGCGCTTTTGGCTCTCGTATTCCTGGAATGGATTGTAGCCGGGTGCACTGTTATTACTTTTAACCGGCGCCGATTTAATCTTCCGTTGACGTCCACGATCCATTTCGTTCTCCTCTTCGTCATCATCATCCCGCTTGCGCTGCTCCCGAGCCTCTGCCATTAGCTGTAGATTGATGGATGGAAATCAAATGATGCGTTAGTGTATTTGATAAGGTTCGGTTAAGCTCTGGATGGTGGTAATGAAGCTTATGCTGAGATGAATTAAACGAGCACAATTTGCATGCGATTGACAAAGATTGAAGAGCTGGAAACAGCAAACAGCAAAGCTCATAGTTATAAAACAAAACTAACGAGTAATTCCAGCTCTATCGTGTCTAACAAATAATTTGGCAAAACGGTAACGGGCACATTGCTCTTATGATAATGATGACATGAACAATCAAAAACTGGTAATCAAATCATAAGCTTCATTCGAACTACACAATAGCAGCTTTTTACCTATTGGGCACTAGGATTTCGATGTCGTTCGTTAAACAGAGAGATCGGCGCATTGAAGTATCCACAAGTATCCATGGAGACTTCAACACACAATCACAGTTAGAGGCAAATTCAGAAAATGTATGTCTGCATATTGAGATATGCCATTTTTTTTTTCTCTTGCATACAAGTGGCTACAACAACACATCGGGAAGAGCCGTCGCGTTGCTGTTGCTGTTGCTGTTACTGTTAGCGTTGCTGTTAATGGTATTGAGACTGTTACTGTTACTGCTACTGCTGTCGACATCGCAATGCTCATCCGCAGCGCCGTAACCATCTATCCGTTTCGCACAAACCAAATCATAAGTCTATATGAACAGGAAACATAATGTGAAAACAAATGCAAAAACAAATTACAAACAAGTTTTTTGGAAAAACAAAAAAAAGTATTAACATAATCAAGCCATGCGCACTGAGTAAGGAAAATGAGTGTGATAACAGAATGCCAAAGTACCCAAATTATAAACTATTCAACTACATTTAAGTTAAATATATATACATATATATATATAAATTGGGATTTAACAATGAGACATGCAGCTCAACTATATCTACTTTGTGCTCGCAACGTACCTCCTTTTCCACCTCCGATGGCTTGCCATTCCAGCTGAGTACGGAGCTGCCATAACCACGATGATTCTGCTTGAGCAGCTCACTGACAACATTACCATTGGCCAGCGATTCACTTTGATAGCCATTGCCAATGCGAGGCGTCTGCTGCATTTTGGCGCTGCCATTGAGTAGCTTCTGCCGTTTGGCGCCAGGCGTTGTATTTGCATCCATTGTGGCTACTTTGCTGGCGGCAAAGGGATTCTTGTGATTTTTGGGCGTTGCCGCTGGCATTGCATCATCATCGTTATCATCATCCGCATCATCCTCATCGCGTGTAATCTCCCAGATGCCAGTCTTCGTTTTGATAGCTGCTGGCGAGGGCGGCGTCTTTGGCGATGGCGGCGCTTTGCCATTTTGTGACTGCCAGCCGTTGGTGAGCGACTTGGCGCTTCCTGAATTTGTGCCCAACTGTTCATCATCTTCATCATCATCATCATCATTGTCGTCGTCGTCGTGGTCGTCATTGCTTTTGTGTTTGTTTTTGTAGGTGTTTAGACTTTTGAATATCTCGTCTATGGCATCAGTCTTTTGTTTGCTACTGTTAACATTGGCCGACGAGGCATTTGAGGCGGATTTGGTTGCTGGTTTGCTGCTGCTGCTGCCGAGCAGATTACCATTCGTCTTGGCGTGTCCATTACGCAGTATAAGTGGCGGCGCTGGCGGCGGCGGTGGTGGTGCCTCCTCCTCCTCATCTGAATCGCTTGATTCAGCGCCACTGCGACGCTTGCGTGAATTTGACGCTTGTTGTTGCGGCGTTTGTTGCGGCTGTTGGTGTTCCTCCTCCTCGGAGGCAGACTCATACGGCACTAGGCTCTTGAGTGGCGTTTTTGGTTTCAACTTGGCTGTTTGTGCAACACTCTCGCTCTCCTCAAACATTTTTGGCATGCTGGGCAGCTGAGGCGCTTTGTTGGCTTTAACATAATCATCATCGCTCTCCTCTTCCTCCTCGGATGATATTGGCAGTATTTGTTGCATAGAGTTGCTGTTACTGTTGTTGATGTTGTTGTTGCAGGAACTTTTGTTAGCATTTGTGTTGGCAGTAGTACCCAGAATTTTACCAGCTCCGTTGATGTGACCATTTTGTTGCAGCTGTGCCTGCTGCAGCTGCTTCTGCAGCGAGGTCGTCGTCTTGAACTGGATGGCCGTCTTCGGCGTACCGCCCAGCGCATGACCATTGCTATTAGCATAGCCATTCGGTAGATGTGGACCAATGAACCGCGGGGCTACAGCTGAAGCAGATGTGGATGTTGCCGTCGCTGCAGCGGCTGCGGCCGCAGCTACAACAACAACAGGACTATGCTGCTGACCATTGGCCAAACGCATGCCATTCATCTTTGGTGCAACGGGGCTGGCGTTGCAGCTGCCAGAGACATCCAATTCATAGAACATAATATATGCGTTCGTATTGCAGACGCTCTGCATGCCAATCGGCCGGACACTGCTGTCATCAAAGTTGTAATAGCTGCCCGTCTCGGTCAGACCGATGGCCGTGTAGTGGCCACAATGCTGGGAGACGCCCAGATGTGTGACCATCGATACAAGGCGATAGCTTAAAGGCTGCGCCGCAGCTGTTGGACTGCGTGCTGCAAAACGGCTGAGGTCGATGCGTGGCTTAAAGCTAATCTGTTTCGTCAGTTTGTTGCCAATCATCGAGAAGCGTTTAAGCTGTATGCAGAGGGTAATTGGTGCACGCTCCAAGCTAAACTGTTTGGTTGCCGACACCTAGAATATATATATATATATAAATGGTACTTGAGTATAATGCATATAGGTTTCTGGGTGATGAGAAAGTTGAGCAATGTTTTAAATATTTATTGATTTTATTGCTTGACCCGTTTTCTCATACGTGCCACAACGTACCTTCTTCTTGCAGCCCTCGCACTTGTAGCCCATGTCTTCGAGACGCTCGCGCGAAAAGTAACCATCAAAGGCCTCCTCCAGAGTGTCCGCCTTGCGTATGTCCAGCAACATATCTTGGAAATGTTGAAACGTTATTGAGACATGATTGCAGCTGAGGCAGCGCACCTCGCTGCGTAGATAGCCGCCAAAGATTTGACTCAATGGTGTCGTCTCCTTGACCAACTGATCGAGTTCCTTGTAGTTGCGAAAACGCATCAGATACGCCTTCTCCATGGACTCGACCAGAAATCGCAAGAACTCGTGTGCATCCTCCTGCCGGCCGACGACCATATGCTTGCAGATTTGCTTTAGCTTGGAGTAGATGAGGAATGGCCGGATTGCCGACTGGTTGGATTGTGTGGACTGCAGGGTTTTGAACATTGCACAGATGATGCAAGCACTGCCGCCGCATGACTCCGTGATGTTGCAGTTCTCCATGTGCGACGATTCCGAGACGAGCCAATTGGCCAGCGCTGGTATGTGAAAGAGCGCCTGCAGCGTGGAGTTAAGGTAACAAGTGTTCCCCACATTGAGCATTCCGGTGCCCACTTGCCATTTGCGCTCCGATTGCTTCCAGCCAATGCGAATGTTCTCACGCTGATAGAGTACACGTTTCGGTTTGGGAAGTTCATTGGGATTGGGTGTGGATTGATCCGCTGCTATCTGTTTGCGATTGCCATTCACAGTTGTTCCGCCGTTCACATTGCCGTTCACGTTCCCGTTCACGTTCCCGTTCACACTATTATTGTCTGCGAATGAAACAGCAAATTTGCGCCTGGGCATTAGCATTACTAGCACATGTCGAAATAGACGCGCCAACAGCACAAGGCAGGGCAACAACAAAAATCTATAGAGGAGCCACAGTGCGTAGCTGCTGTCCGCAATTATCACAGGCATTGTAATACATTTGAATGGAATCTTTCGTCGCAGCACAAATTGACTTGGATACTAAAATTAAAAACGAAAACGACCAACACAAACACAACAACACAACGCAACGCAAAACGGTATGTGAATGTGTGTGTGGTCACCTGTCTTTGTGTCTGTGTTATGTTGATAACAGCGAGCATTTCGCTGCTTACTCGTTGTGAGTAACAAGAAAAATAAAGCAGAAAAATAGTACGACCAGCGTACACAGCGTAAATGTATATCGTCGTCTCGCTTTAGCGCATGCAAATTGCAAGTGCTTCGCTTACATTGAGTGTTGCCAACTGAATTTTTGACTGGCCGCTGTACAAATGGCACAACTTTGGCGCGGACTAACAGTGTTGGTTGGTGCTGTTGTTGTTGTAGGCGTTTGGTCATTATTGTTTCTGGTGGCAAAAAAACATGACCAGTCCAGAGAAGTCTTTGACCATTTCTTTGCATTTTTTTTTTCCTTTTGTTTTATTTCCTGCTTCGAGAACAAGGCGCAGGCAAATAACTCGATATGGGTTTGCGTATGTGTGTGTCAGTCAGTTGAAGTCACACACATATTCACTTATACTCTTTCATGTGCCCATTCACAACACTCAGATAAAACTGCGACGCAACGTTCTCTAAAAATTAAGAAGACAAAATAAAAGAACCAAAAATTGAATAGCGCAATGCGGTTACCAAATACAATTTTCAGCGGCAACTTCAACCTTTTGAGTGCGAGCGAGAGAGAGATGATTGAGTGGGACAGAGAAGTCGGCCGCGTGTAAAATGTTTGCAGCGACGTCGACACGTTTTTCTGCTGTTTCTGTGCGCCTTGATTCAGAAGTAGACAGTAGTAAAAGTTAGCTGCCGCAGTCGACGTCAACGTACGCTGCCTATTCAACTCACTCTTTACGATCATGTACTATTTTGCTTGCTATGCTTTTCCTTTACATTCTGTTTATATACGACCACCACGTACACCACCCAACCTCACACACACACACACACACTCTCATGCACAGACGCTGCGTCGACGTCGCTGCCTATAAATTGTGCAGCATACCCAGACAGGGTCTGAAGAAAAAAAAAAGTGCGTGAACTGGATTCACGTTCACACGTGATTTTGTTCAAAATAAAAATGAAAACACAAAATGTAAACACATATCACAAATAAAAACAAGGACGAAGATTTCTATATACTGATAACGATGATAACTACTTACCATGTCCATTTCCTGCTCCAAATTTGCCATTCGTTTTGTTGCTGCCATAATTACAATTGGAGGCCACATTACTGTCCGGCTTAATGACAATATATTTCGATTTTAATTTAGCCAACACAGACTCGTGGTAATTCTCTACCTCCTCATAATCGATTTTAGCTAGCAAGACACGTTTGGCATTTGCCACTATTTGACTCTGCAGACTATCCGTAATTAATCCGTCGCCGGTTTTTGCCTCATCCGTTGCTAATCCGGAACGGCCAACGCAGCCGCCAAGCGATTCCCGGAGTGCAGCATTGACGACATTTGCTGTTTCGCACACAGCCAACGAGACGGGCATGGCGCTCGCAGTGGTGGGCGTTTGTGGAGGAATTTTGAAGGATTTTATGCTGCCCTTTTCATCCAACTGATAATATCGGATGATAAATACGACAGGCGGGTTGAAGAGGCGCGTAAAATTATATCAGTTCCCGGACAGTGGCGGTAAAGGGAAAGGCATAGGCGCGGAAAGGAAATGAAACCATTCGATTCGCTTGTTGTTGTTAATATTGTGTCGTAGGCGGGCGTGTTGCGCGGAAACACACACCAACACACGCACGCACACTAGCACTCATAGACACACACACACACACACACACAAACGCGCACGTTTTACAGCTAGCTGTTGTTGTGCATTTGCGCAATCTTCCAGATCCTCCGCCCGGTTAATTTCACGTTTTTTTTGTAGGTCCTGTCCTTGTCAGTTCGTTGCCCGCGCGACAAATGCTGCTTCTACGACAACTTATTGTTCTCTTTTTTCACCTTACAGTTTTACTGCTTTCGGCCAACACACCAGCCAACCGACGCACGCACACTAACACAATTGCACACGCTTTTTTCGCTTAATGTTATTTGGTCCGCAATTCGTTTTGATTTAGCGGTTTAATTTTTGTTGTTTGGAAACACGAAAACAGCCGCCGTTGTTTTTTCGATAATAAAACATTACGCATTTATCGTTCTAGTTTACATATTTCTCGAGCGGAATATTTGATTTTCAAAAATAATGACAATTCCTTCCCTCGTGTTTCTTCCGACTGACGATTCCCTTTTGCATCACTTTTCGCTTAAAGAGCCTGCCCACTTATGCATACCAGTGGACAGTTCAACATTAAGTTGGCTGCACGTAACTCACAACAGCGTGAGCTTGGCTGCGCGCACTTTTCAACTCATATGAAGTTGGGTGCCGATAATGGTATTTCTAGCTTTGTCAGAGTGTGGCCACACTGATAGACAACTGCAGCAGATGTAAACGCATAAACATTTGCGCTCGTTATTAGTGGGTGAAATAAATAAAACAAAAGCGTATAAAATAAAACACAGTGCACCAAAATGGCTTCATTCTTCAATGTGGGCGCTCTGGGAAATGTTTTCTCGACACCCATTGGACAGCGCATTGGTGAGTAAATGCCCATATAGCGGACGTATTTATTGTGTGTATTTGTGTGTGGGTGTTAAATACATTATTAAATTGTATCACTTTTCAAATATGCATATGTTTGTACAACTGTGTTCGTCTGTATATTTGCGTAGTTGCAATATAATTGAAATTAGACACGATCGCGGTGGAAACTCAATGCAATGGAAAATTCAATTTTCTCAACTTTCTTTCGGTCGTTTGTCATTTTCCTATTGTATGTCACACATACACACACAAAACCACGTAGTATCATACCACACAGCCAGCATTCCCAACACAAAAGCCTGATTTGTTGTTGCCATTTGATTACTATGGCAAAAAAAAAAAAACGCTATCACGCAAGTCCACCCCTTCTTGCCACCACCTCCAACGCTATGTATTGTGTCTTGGTTTTAGTTACCTAGCTGCTTGATAAGATTACAGCTAAGTATGTGTGTGTTCACATAGTGTTGTACCTGCTATGAAAGGCGCGCTCTATTAATGATTATGACACATACCAAAAATAGAGAGAAAAAAATAATAGTGTCTAGTAGTAAAAGTTGTTGTAACTGTAATATACATGGCTTACTGACTCTTTTATGGTTGATAAGACAGTCAGACCGAATTCGTATCTGTTCTATATTTGTTGCTCATCGTTTGCCGTCACCCACATACAAACAAAAACAATGACTAGCGATAAAACGACAATCGTAAAAAAAGCAATAATTATCTTTGGCACAAGCACCGCGTCGTCACCCAGCTCCTTGACCACCTCAAAATGCTCTGCAGCTCGCAATTAGTCATCCAACTTTGCCTTATTGTGAGTTACGTAAATGTGTTAATCTTTGGTTCTGCTTTTTGTCCATTTTTTTTTAGTCACATACTCTTTATGTATTTTACGTCTGCGCTTGTTTGTGTGTGTGTGTGCATTAGTGTTGATTTTCAGCGCTTCACTAATTTGTTGCTTCATATTTTTTTCTTACGTTTTATTTTTGCGTTTCTTATTGTGTTTTCTTTTGATAACATTAAAACTGGTTTTGGTGTCTGCGTTTCATGAATGCAATTGCTCAATTTTGTTTATTTTTGCTTACTGCGTTTTATTTAGGCTTGAGTGCGTTGCTCTCCAAGAGCAAAAGAGTAAGAGAGTATTGACAGTCAGCCTCTCCCACTCTCTCGCTCTCTCTCTCGCATTGCATGTTGCCGCTCGCCCACGCAAATACTTTGATCTGTTTACACGGTTCTAATATCATGATCAATGCACATACGCATTTGTTTATTTTTGCTTACTGCGTTTTATTTAGGCTTGAGTGCATTGCTCTCCAAGAGCAAAAGAGTAAGAGAGTATTGACAGTCACCCTCTCCCACTCTCTCGCTCTCTCTCTCTCGCATTGCATTTTACCGCTCGCCCACGCAAATACTCTGATCTGTTTACACGGTTCTAATATCATGATCAATGCACATACGCATTTGCACGATTTATGTGTTTATCGGTTGTGACTATATATTTATCTAGTAAACAGTTGTTTGGCTGCTTGCATATTGATCCAAATTTATTTTTAGTTTTAAAAGCAATTATGGCTGTCGATTTTGTTTTTGTTTACTAGAAAAAAGTGACTCATCAAATCAACCGAAAAACATTCACCTGACTGCTAAATGGCAAATTAAATAAATTGTTATGGTTTTTTTTTTATCGTAGAGGCCGCCACCGATGCGAGCTTGGCCTCAGAAAACTGGGCAGCTAACATGGAAATCTGCGACATGATCAACGAATCCTCGGACACGGCCCGGGACGCCATGCGCGCAATCCGTAAGCGGCTTTCACAGAATGCCGGCAAGAATAATCAGGTTATCATGTATACGTTAACTGTATTGGAGACGTGCGTGAAGAACTGTGGCAAGCCGTTTCATGTCCTGGTCGCACAAAAGGACTTTATCAACGATCTGGTCAAGCTGATTGGGCCAAAGAACGATCCGCCCGCCATAATGCAGGAGAAGGTGCTCAGTCTCATACAGATCTGGGCTGATGCATTCAAAAATCAACCCGATCTCAATGGCGTCACCACAATGTACATGGAGCTAAAGAATAAGGGCATTGAGTTTCCGCCCACCGATCTGGATGCTACGGCTCCCATATTCACGCCACAACGGGTGAGTTGCAACCAGCAACAACAAAGTATCCTTCGGAGGATTAATAGCATTTGAATTTTTATAGAGTGTTCCGGAAGTTGCCTTGCCGCATCCACAGCTTATGGCTGCACAGCACACAATGTCGCCACAGCATGTGGCAGCTGCAGCTGCCGCCGCCGCCGCCGCTGCTGCTCCAGCAACTGGACCACTGCATTTAACGGCCGAGCAGGTGGCCAAACTGCGCTCCGAACTCGAAATAGTCAGCAACAATATGGCCATACTGGCCGAAATGCTAAGCGTTCTGAAACCGGGCCAGGAGCAGCCCGATGACTATGCCCTGCTCAATGAGCTAACCGCCACCTGCAAGGAGATGCAGTCCCGCATTGTCGATCTAATCGAACGCGTCCAAGATGACGAGCTCACGGCTGATTTTTTGCGCATCAACGATGAGCTCAACAATCTGTTCTTGCGCCACCAGCGCTACGAGAAGAATCGCTCCCAAAACAACGTAGGCGCCGCAGCAGCCGTTACTTCACCATCTGCTGTCCTAGGCGCTGCCATGGGCGTACCGGGCGTAACGCCGGCACCAACTGGCGCCGTTGCGGTTGCCATACCACCACCAACTGCAACGGCTGTCAGCAATACGCCACAAAGTGATCAGCTGCTCATTGATTTGATTGAGAGCAGTGAGGAGAATCTGCCACAGAGCTTTGGCCAGTTGCAACTGGGCGCTAGTGGTGGTGCAGCAGCACCAGCAGTCAGTACAGGCGCCGCAGATGAATTTGATATGCTGGCGCAATCGCGCACCGATGGCAACCAGTACGTAACTGAACTTGAAACCATGTCCCTCCAGCCATGAACTATGTATCTATATTGATTGAAACTTGTCTTATTCACAGCAAAACAGACTTGTTGCGCGACATACCGAGCGTGGATGCAGCAGCTGGAAGCGTTGCCTCCAAACCATCGCCAGCAGCAGCGGCAGCAGCAGCAGCGGGAACACCACAACAACGTAGAGCCGGCGATCCGCCGGTGGTAAGTAAAGTGAGTAATGTAACTGCCTAGTACTGATGTAAACTAATGGCGCTCTAAAAATGTTTCTTTAACTTGTTGATTTGTGTGTTTATGTTGAAATTTGCGTTGGTTTATGTTTGTTTTACGTTTCTCTTTTTTGGCAAATTGCGTCTTTTGGTTCGTTTTGTGTTTTGGGTTCGTCTCTCTTTTTGTCTTCTGTTGATGGCGCCCACAAAGTCGACGAAAGAGAATGAGATCGACGAAATGGAGGCGTGGCTGGGCAGCTCAGTAAGTAGCAATACAGCAACAACAACCAATCACATACACACACACACACCCCCCACACACACGCGTGCTTTTTATCATACACCAAGAAATGAAAAAAAAAAAATGAAACATGCATTTTTTAAGTTACTTGTTTTATACTACATAAATTGCTTTAGTTTTTTGATACTTTCAATAACATTGATAGTATACTAAAGTTATCTTTATATTTGTTGCCAACAGAAGGACGTTGATGGCATTGAGGAACTGACCAGCTCCGAGTTTGATAAATTCCTGGAGGAACGTGCCGCTGCCGCTGAAAATCTTCCGACGATCAATGCATCGAATTCCGCAGCGACAGCCGACAACAGCTTACGAAAGACACCAAAGAAACCCGGCGCCGATGAGGATCTGCTCGCTCTTTGAGTGAGATGATGGGAGCGCTTCTTTCCGATGTTATACACACAACAACGCCTAACAACATATTTATGCATAACGTATTACATACACACACATACATATAAATCGCAGCATACATATAACTTATTTATGTAAAATGCTTATATTTATACTATTATTGTTTATAATTGGTTCTTGTTTCTTTTTCTTGTGTTTTTTTTTTTTAATGTCGCATCATTTTGTTTTTATGAGTAATTCCAAACATATTACAACTGCAACGACAATTGTAACTTATTCCAAAATGCAAAACTAATTTTGCTCTAATTCTAAGATATGCAGAAAAACAAAAAAAAAAAAATAACACACATTTTTAATTGTAACTGTATTGTATATTATGTTTAAAAAAGAAAATCTATTTGTTGTTTATTTATACATACATACATAACTTATAAAGATAATTTATTAAAGAAAACAAAAACGAAATCAAAGGAAAATGGAAAATATTAAAACACTTTCGTTTTTATTCGAACATGGAATATTTATTAAGTTATACTTGTATATTTTTGTGTGTGTTTGCCTGGTTTCGAGTATTTCTATGGCACGGATATAATATATAATATTAAGTATATAATGTACAGATAAAATATTATTGCAAAGATTATTTGCTATAAAGTTTCCATCTTTCTATAGTGTCAGTCCTCGCCGGGCGTCATTGCCTGTGTGGCGCCAGCATAGACATCATCCTCATCAGTGTCGTCTCCATCGCGATCGGGCTGGCGTTGCACTTCGACATCACCGTTGGGATTGTTTTGACACTCTTGAAGCTTACTCTCCAGTTCGGCAATGCGTTTTTTCTTGCTGTTTATAAGCACAATGAACTTCTTAAGCAGTCGCTTTTCCCTCATCTTGATGTCCGTCAGATACTGTTCGTATTCGGCGAGCAACTCATTGGGTAGATTAGCGCCCTCGGCCAACTGCTTGACACTCTCGGCTACATCGATGGGACGACTCACTGCACATAGAACGGCCCCATCCAGCAATTGATGGCAATTGGATACTTTGAGCAACGGCATATCCACATATAATGTTTCAAAGCCCGAGCATTTAATGAGTGCAAACTTTGCCTTCTCTTCATCTAGCTCGTAATCAAATCCGGGCAGTCCCATGTGTGTGGTTAGCGCATTTTTGCACTCCGCAAAGAATTCGTCAACGGGCTGCTCCAGGTCTTCAGCAGCGCCTCTAATTTCATCATGTCTTAGTGTAGCGCGATAGCTTGTATTTGTTGTTGTGAGAAATAAATCCAGCTCTGTTACATCGTCTAACCATTTGCTGTGCATATAAATAAAATGCTTTATATCTGACTGACTGTGGCTCAGTTGTCGGCGCTGTAAAACTTTTACGACGTATTCGCTCATTTTTATAACTGACTCGAAAATTTGTTAAATATCAATACAACCAACTGTGTTCGATAGCGATAGCGATAACGATTTCGAATTGTGTTTGAGCAAATTTTGCAACACTAGTTGAGCAGTCGCCGCATACTAAACGTTCTCAACACTAAGCCCTTTAGTATTAAGATTAAGCAATTAATAGGCACTACCCTCAATTACAGCTGTTTGTTGTTGTTGCTGCTATTGGATTGAAGTGTTTGTGACTGATTTTCGAACAACATGCTGAACAATATTATCAATTTCGCCAATTACTGGTGGTTTCGCTACCTAATGGTGAGCTAATTTATAAAAACATTTTAATAACTCAAAAGGATGCTACATTTATACTAATATATCATCTGCACGTTCCTCCATTGTGGCAGGTGACCGAGCTGTATGTGGTGGAAAAATGGGAGCGTGTCACAATACGTAAGTTGTAATCCGATATGGCCTCGACTCATTCGCTATTTGTCATGCTTTATGAATGGTAATTATTGGGCTCTTATCTCGCTTCCAATTTACAGACGTCATCTTTATGGTCTTGTTCTGTGTGTTCTGGTATTTTAACTATTCGGTGCTGCTATCGCTGACGGGCAATCTTCTTGGATATACTCCTTTGGCAAGCATTCTGGAAATGGAGCATCAAGGAACACCGATCAAGGTCACTTAAATCTGTCTAGCTATTTCCATATCTGTCGTTCCAAAAAATAAAAATTTGTTCAAAAAAACAGTTTGCTAGTATGAACGAATATAAATTGTGTCCTAAGAGTAAAATTCAAGAAACTAGTTACTATCCCTCGCATAAGGTTATCTATCTGTAATTGTGACTGAGCTAATTGCAAAGCTCTCATATACCATTTCCTACAAAGTGATCCGATTCTAAAGCCCTCATGTCTCACAGTATTTAAGAAAATATAGTTTTAAGTTCTTTGTTTTGCCTGTTCCAATAAAGCTATCAATTATTAAACATAAGAAATATTTTTGATTTCTTTATGTCCACACGAAAGTAGAATCGGGTTTTATTTTATAGCCGCCATAAGTTCAATTCAATTTTATAGCCCACAATCTACGATAAAAACCTGAAAATGAAATCACTTTATCTTCGTTTGTTACTCTTTGTTTTTATATATAGATATATATACTTTACTTTGCACTTCAATGCACTATGTGTTACAATTTCATTACAAAAATATATAGACTATTGTTATTAGATGTTTATGTATGTTTGTATTAAATAGTAATTGTATTTGTAAGATGTATAGAAAAAGTTGTGTGTGCAGCCTTTTGTTATTCGAGTGGGCCGCACAGCTCCTCAATTGAATCTGAATTAAAATGACTGAAAAGCATTTTAGCCAGTTTATACATATACATATATATATATATGTATGTAGTTGCCAGTTGAGAGAGATGGTTGGAGGTGCGGGGAGAGAGGAAATTAAGGGTTTACATACTTAAAACGTACAAAACTAAATTCTAAAACTTTTGTTTGACCATCGTGCCGAGCATTCCAATCAATTTCAACTTCAAACTTATTATTATATTTTCGCATTAGCATAAAACTTAGCAGGCTACTTTGTTGTTTGTTTGTTTGTTGGGATGTTATGCCGCAGGAGCAGGACCAGCACAAGGTTGTGGCATGCGCGACACCAAGTGTAGTGGCACAACCTTCCTGCTGTTCCTGTCCTGACAGCGTGCCCAGTTTAAAAATAAAAACTTAACCAAAGCCTACAACTAACTGTACAGACAGAAACTTCGCTTCTTTTACTTCGCGCTTATTAAGATTCAGATCACAACGGCCAGCGGCCTTGCTAGTTAGGAGGGTATTGAGGTGCTATCCAGCAGCACCGACGCCAACTCCTCATTGGGCTCCACATAGACAAGGGTTGGATCCTCACCAAACTCCAGCCGGCCATAGCGTGCGACGAGCGGAGATTTACTGCTCACCTGCGGCGCACGTGGCCACTTGCGCTTCGGTTTCGAGTGCGTCAACATATGCGACTTGAGATTGGTGGACTGGGCAAAGCACTTGGAGCAGCCATCGATGGGACAATGATACGGACGATCACCCGTATGGATGCGCACGTGCGTGCGCAAATTGAAATCCAATGAGAAACGTTTGCCGCAACCCTCGAATGTGCACTCGAAGGGCTTCTCGCCGGTGTGCACCAGCTGGTGACGCTTCAGCTTGGAGCTCTCCACAAAACTCTTGCCACACACATTGCACACATGGCCACGCGGGCCGTGCGTATGCATGTGCTTACGCATGGCCGAGTGATTCCGGAATTCCTTGTTGCAACCACGATGGGTGCAACGAAACTTGGGCTCTTCGTCGTCATCCACGGAGGCTGGTGTTGCTGCCATTGTTGCTGCTGTCGATTGATTGCCACGCTGTTGCAGATGATGATGATGGTGCTGCTGATGTTGCTGTTGCTGTTGCTGCGTGTGCACAGTGTTGCTGCTGATGGCTGGCACCAATGGTGGCGGTTGATTGGCCAACTGACGTTTGTTGGCCTTGCTGTTGTTGTGGCCAACGTTGTTGCTCGTTTTCAGACGCACATTTGTGCTGCTGTTTTGCAGGACCAGTTTGGGCATCGTTTTAGTTGCTGTTGTTTGTGCTGCTACGGCGGCAACTGTTGCTGCTGCAGTTGTTGGTGGTGCAGTTGTTGGTTCGACAGGGTGCTGTGGCATATTCTCAATTAGCTCAATGCTGCCATATGCCTCATCTAGTTGATATTGCTCGCTTAGCGATTGGCTATCCTCCTCCTCGTCCTCATCGTCGTCCGGCTCCAGCTCTTGGACATCATCGGCGTCGCGTATAAATGCATTCACCACCTCCTCGACATCGGTGACCGCAGCGGCACTGAAGGGATCCGGCAATATGACATACTCGTTGCCAATGCCATCGCTGAGCACATCGTGATGCATCATGTGCTCATCGTTGATAAGCTTTGACATGTCGCTCCTGCAGACACCGCCAGCTGCTGCTCCTGCTCCAGCTTGTGCTGGCGTCGCTACATGCTGGTCATCCAGTTCCAGTTCCTCGTCATCCTCGTCCTCCGAGTTAAGCGATGACCACAATGTTACATTGAACTGATCCTGCGTAATGCGTATGGGTACTTTGGTTTGCTTCCAACGCTTAACGCTTCCATTACTGTTGCAGTGATTATTGTTGTTGTTGTTGTTGTTATTAGTCATGTTGTGGCTGGCATGGTTGATGCTCTGGCGCTGCTGTCTGCTAAAGGGCTTAAAGTCCTGCACATGACAACTATTCGAATCGTCTGTCGATTTCATGTAGTAATCATTATCCAGCTGCTCCTCTTTGATGTTCGCGGCCGTTGCCTCAATAGTCGTTAACATTTCGGAGGCAATATCAAAGGCATTAACATCTCGCTGCATAATGTGCGAACCGTCGTCCTCCTCGTCCTCTTCGTCGCCGGAGGAGAGCCTCACATCACCATCCATTTGTTGCCCATCATCATCGTCGTCATCGTCGACATCATCACTATCCTGTTCCTGCTGCTGCATAATAATTGGTGGCGGCAGTGCATCAGCTGTGGCCATGCCCACAGATGTGCCTAGCCTATCCATGCGATCCACTGGATAGTACTCGTAGACATCGCCAGATATGAAGAATTCCCCAGGATCCACAACAATATTGTTATCATCATCATAATCATCGATGATCTCCTCGATAAGGAAACTCTCACTGTCCGCCGCGCTGCCCATGTGTTCCGTACCATCCAGCTCAACGCTGTATGGATGCTGCACAATGGCGGTTGATGGTGGCAAAACATGCGTAAAATACATCGATGGTGTATTTGTATTGTGATTGTGCACTGACGATGGCATCGACATGGGCAGTGTAGGCAGAGGTAGGGGAACTGCCGCGGCAGCCAGCGATAGGTTTTTAACAATTGGTGGCGCTCTGGCCTGAAAGTTGCCGCCTTGATGATGACTTGTCATCGTCGTTAGGGCTTTTGGCGTGTTTCTTCTGTGTGTGTTTGCTAGATTGTGTATGTGTGTGTGTGTGTGTGTGTGTGTGTATACGCGCGCGCTAAGTGTGTATATGCGTCTGAAAAAAAAAATAAGGCAATTAGAGAGCTAAAAGTTTTAGAACATATATCAAGAGAAGCACTTACCCCGCGCTGACCAATTGCGATGTTGATTGTTTGTTGTTTGTCTCTCCTCTACGGCTGTCCTATTGACATCGGTGCGTGGGGCGCTGCGTCGACGGCAGCAGCAGCACAGCAGCGGGTAGTGGTAAGCAGACGTTGTCTGGTCAAATGTATCACTTTTTAATGTCGTTGCGATGCCACACGGCAACGATTTTTGCACAATATTATGTATGTGCTGCTAATTGTTTACTAGCAATGTAAATATTTTGAATTTTGCCGGTAAATATGGCGGAATTGTATTTTCCAAAATGGCTCAAGCACTTTCTCTTGCGTACGACTTTTGTTGGTGTTGGTGTTAGTGTTTGACAGCGACGGCATCAAAATGCAACCCTGCGCGCGCTTTATGTGTACACCAGTCTGTGCCGCAAGCGTCTAATTATTGCATCTAAACGTATTTTTCTAATTAAATGCTGTTTCATTCGCTTAACGTAAATAAAATAGTTTACAAATCCCATATGGAAGGATATCTGCGAAATAATATTTATTTATTTAAAACAACTTCTACTTATCGATAACGATAATCTTCTGAACAGGAATGCCTGCTTCCCGCCCGGTTTGTGTAGACAACGCATTTAGAACCTCTGTATGTGTTTTAATTTACTATTGACTTAAGCCTATTTGAGATCTATAATCACAACTTTTTTAAAAGCAAAACTTCAGGCAGATAAATTCGCGATAATTTATCCTCAATAAAAGGCTCACGTTGCGTTTTCATCGGCACAGCATCGCTTTTAAAATCAGTCTTACTAAAATGCATCGATTTACGATCGGCCGTCAATGCTATATTATAATGCCGACACAGCTCTGACAGTACATGTGGCTCTACTAATAGTAAACGTGATAAAAACGTTGTCGGCACCGTTAGCTGCTTGCTATTGTAGGCGTGCGTAAAGGTCTCCAGCAATTGTCTATGAAAACAAAGCAATTTATTCATTTTTACATATCCTTTCAAATTTCAGTAAGTAATTTAATTAAGCTCACCTTCGTATCGTCTGAAGTTTTGAGGCAGCCACAGCGCAAAGGATGTGCGGCAATTGAGGCAATCCTTTTAATACCCTAAAGAGATTCCCCTGATGATAGTTCATGCAGATACCAAACGACAGCTTAAATTGTTCATCCCTCCGTACTTCAGCTGGCAACGTTAGGCCACGCACCAAAGCTTCCGAGTTGCCCAAGTTAAACACTTGATAAAGTGCTTCAATAAAGCAGCGTCGTTCACCATCACGAAAACTTGACTTTTTCCCATTTCGTTCACAATCCATATCCAATTCATTATAGCAGCATAGCACCATATTTAAGCATTCCTGCAAATGCTGATTGCAAATCTTTGGATCAAATTTCTCAATGGGTTCCGCGCATAGGCGATAGCGACTGTATGCCAGGAACATTATCATCGGCTCCAGCAGCCGTATGGTTTGCCTAGGCTCATACTGCTGAATGACAATCTCTCGCCGCACCATACGCAACCGATCGAATATGAAATCGTATGCAAAATGATAAGGTTTGCGAGTATCTAGTAAAATACTGCAATGGGAAATGCCGGATTAATGAAAGTGTTCGCTTCGACATACTCTACAGGTACGCTTACTTTTTGAGGAGATATTCAACAGTTTTGGTTAGGCAAAGCTCAGTGCGCATGTCCTTCGCTTTGGGCACTTTGGCGTCGGCTGCCGAGCGTGTGAACTCTTTTACCAGGATGCCGGCTACATGTTTCTGGCCATCTTTAAATTCGTAGTAGTTTAATAATCGCTTTTGAATTCGCCTGTGGGGCGAAAGTGGATCAGTAAATGGTCTAACAAACATTTCATAGTATGCTTACATTTTGGCCTCTGCAGCGGGACAGAAGTTTTCACAGGACCCTCTAACACTTGTATGATATTCCATAATTTTGTTTGCTACGATTTGTTAAAATGCTAAATAAAACAAAAAACAGCTGTCAGCGACAGAGCTGTCACCACTGTCAATAGTATTTTTTTTTTTTTTAAACCTTACATTTTGTATTTCAGAGCAGAACTCCATTTCGCCATGTTTTCGCGAGTGCTGAGACAAATTCGAAAACCAAATCCGTTTATTTCGCAATTTCTATGGAGAAAATTAAAAGACACAGCGGCGAAATTAATTGCAAGCAACAGGCGTTTTTACAGTCTGGCAACCCTGTTTCAATTTGCAGTTGTTTCAGGCGCGATGGAGTCAAAACAACAAACTCGCACAATATCTAAGGCCAAATACAACATGCCACTGGAGTCGAAGGCGCAGAATTATTTAAAACAATTAAAAACCCGCTGGATGGAACTGCACAGGATGCCAGGCATATTTTCGTATCAGTTGCCAGAGTCTAGGCTGACACGTACCTTGCCAGGTAAACATGGTTTTCATGCGGAGGTGGGTTTAAATTTTGGTCGAAATTATATGTGACAACAATCGTTTATCTTTTAGTTGAACTCGGATCGTAGTCTGAAACGGCGCTTACCTCAAAGCATTGAGAGCCTAAGTCCCACATTTAAGCCCGGACAGTTTAATTTCAACAAAGTCAACGAATTGGAGATCATTATGAACATTGAGAAGGAAAATGACAATGCCGAGGTACAGATGATTATAAATAAAAGTCCACTGACCAAATACCATACGCTCATCTGTCCCGAGGTAAAAAGTAATTTGGTACAACGTCTTACACCGTCGGCGCTCAGTTTCTGCGTCCATTTCATGAAGAACATAACAGATTCGAACATGCGTTTGGGCTACAACAGTCCCGGCGCCTTAGCGTCTGTCAATCACTTGCATTTCCATCTGCTGCATGTGCCACAACGTCTGTACATCGATCGCGTTGAGCTGCAGGAGCTGGCTGCTGGTTATGCCTATCGCCTGAAAGACGACTCTCCGACCGAAGCCATCTGCTTTGTGTTTCCGCCCGGCGAAGACGAGGAGCAGGTGCGTAAAAAGATTGACAATGTGTATCAGCTGACCGAATGGCTCTGCGACAATCGACTGCCACACAATCTCTTCATAACACACGATCGCCACAAGGGCGATGTACGTTTATTTGTATTCGTACGCGCCCACTATTGTGTGACCAAGGATATAACAACGCTTAATGTGGGCTTCTGCGAGCTGGCTGGCTTCATACCACTAGGTGGTAAGTAGCGTTCAGTTATACGATATTCGGTTGAAAGTTTTCTGAAACCAACTCTTGTAGATACGGACAAATTGAAGAGCATAACGGAACAGAAGGTAATCAAGCGTATTCAGGAGGTAACGGGAGATGCTTACGCCTCGGTGTATGACCAGGTCAAGAGCATTATCAGTGGCAAAACTTCTTCGATATGGTGGCAGCCGTCTGTAGTAGAGTAAATGTACAACCTACAAATATTGAAATAAGACTAAAATGAGGCTCACAAGTAGACAGTTTTTCTTTTATTATTATACACAAATGTGGAAACAATTTAAACTGCTGCTGCAATGAATCCTTTGCCCATCGCCGCCTTACCAACTACCTTGGTGTTTGGCTCAATGCAATAATTGATCTCGCTGGTCGTGTTTTGCATTTTCACATGCTCCAACAATGCCGCCAACTGATCTTTTCCAATACTTTCGCGTATCGCATCAAAGAAGCCCATCAAATGATGCAAATTGTGGCTGTTGAACAAAACAAACAACTGTATTTTGTTGGGATTAGTTTAGGTACTTTTTGGGTTACTCACATCATAAGTAATATGGGTCCAAGCAGTTCGTGCGTCTTGTACAGATGATGCACGTAGGCACGCGTGTGTTTTTGGCAGGCCAAACAGCTGCAACCACTTAACATTGGCTTGAACTCTTCCTTGAGGACATCGTCCGTGATGTCCAAGAACGGCGCATGTTCGTTTTTGTCCAGAACATAGCTAAAGGTCAGCGCCTTATAGTTAACAGCTGCACAGTACGCATAGGAGGTATCAAATATATCCACTCCGAGGCGGATCAGCTCCAGCATTAGAGGTGGCGTGTAGGCGCCCGGCATCAGACGCGGCTGCTCCTCTTCCAGCTGCTGCACACAATGCTCCACAATGGGCAGCAATTGAGCAGCTTTAAGTTCCGTGGCAGCCAAGCCATTCGTATGGAATCCTTCGAGTATGTAACCACCATAGCTGCCAGGTGGTTGCTGGCGTGCATGTTTAATCGATTGCGTTCGGGCGAATGTGTTGTAGCCGCCCACAATGGGGGCCAGCAGTGTGGAATTCTCAAGACGCTGCAGCTTGCCGCGCTGCTCGTAACAAAGCTCCATAAAGCGTTCAGTTCGATCGACTGATTTTTGGACTCGCTTCTTGGTGCTTTCGGGGTTTGTGTCCGCATCGCATAGGCCCTGATATACATCTGGAGCAAAGCTTGACACCATTTCCATGTAACGTGCGGCGGTCAGTGACTCCTTGCCACGACGTGTGAATAGGGGCATCACATCCCGATCATTGCCACCGGATGGTGTCGCTTCACAGGGATCTCGGATTAGTAGTACCGTGTTGTGGCCGGGATAGCCCACATAGTCTCCTAGTGTGCGATTCCATTGGGCTACGGACTCGGCCATTTGGTCCATGGTGGATAAGGTGAGCTGCAGCAGTTGTTGTTGCTCCTTGCTAACCAAGTCGAAAACATCGCCACTGAGATGTGGAATACTGCCACCTTTTGTTGTTTGCATCAGCAGTGGCGTTTGTAGCTCCTTGCTATTCTTGCTAAATCGTAGATGGCCCAAACGACCAGAGTTTTTACTTATACTTTTTATCACAAACTTCATGCTGCCGATTTGTTATTATTATCATTCGTACACGTTTTGCGCTCAACTGGTATAAAAGTCTCAATATAATTATCGATAGCAAATCAGCTGTTGCTTGCAAAACAAAACGCTCTGGAGTTGCCACACTGCCATATGTTATGCCTAATTAACATTCGCTGTTAAGTTACATTTTCTTTGGTTATGTTATGTTCATTGTTTTGCCTTTATTTCCTATATTTTCAACAACAACAAATAATGCTATTCAAACAGTAAACTTACTGAGGAATGTACCGCTGATGTTTTTATTGTATGCGCGGCGCACTTGAGAATTGCTGTCATTGTTTTTGTTGCCGCATCGTTCTAGTTATGAATATACTCACTCGCTCGCACTTGTTAGTTGATTGCTTGCCTCACAGACTTTTCCCCAATTGTGTTTATTTCGTTCGCGTTCTTTCATTGATTTCCTAATTAAGTTTATAATTAAAATTAATTGAAAAATTACCCACATACACATGTGTCGTACATAAATATCAAAATGTAAAGTGGCGCGAGTGTTGTAACAACGAAAATTAAGTGTTTGTGTCTATTAAATCAAAATGAAAGCACGTTAAAAATTTAAACACAAAATTGTGCCAAAAAGCAAAAATGAAAAACGCCAGCGCCAGCCAAATAGGTAATTATAATAACCCAAGTGCACGTTTTGTGTTTGCCCAATTGATGACTTCCCTGCCGCACTATATTTATAATTAAAAGCGTCTGCAATGGCAATTACATTTATTTTTTGTATTCTGCTTATATACAAATATTTTTAAGTGCACAAATACAAATGCATATTTTATATTTATGCATAAAACAACTATAAAAATTCTTTGTATAAAATTTTAAATGGCCATAAATTGTGCTTAAAGTTGTGTTGCTTTGCGGCTTAAGTATTTTTGCGGTTTGTTACTGTGTGCGATGTGTGTAGCCGGAGGGAAGTTGTGTGGGTGCTTATCCTATTTAGTAGCTTGGACAGAGTTGTCAACATGCACTAAATTGTACTCATGCTTGATGGTGTTTGGTTTGGCCTTGTAACGAAATCTTTAGCCTACCTGGTCGTTGCACGCTGTTTGTGCTTAACGTAAAAACAGCCTGCAACGCACAGCAGTTGGTGTCGTAAAAGCAAAACTGTAAAACGTAAAACTAATAAAAATATATATGATTTTTCGCATTCCAGGTGGTCGTACGAAATATATAAATTGTATGGCAACTCTAGGCAAATGAACTGTTTTACCTGCACACATACAAGCGCGCACTCAACACAACGGATAATTTAGTGGAATTTTTGAAAATAGCAAAGAAAAAGGCAACCATAATCCTCTAGAGCAGCAGCAGCAGCAGCAGCTACACTAACAACAACACAGGCATAATAATCAAAGATTAAATCAGGTTTATATGGAAGGGTTAAAAAGAGCAAAAGCAGCCTGTCACAGGAAGAAATACACGTTTCCTAGTCGCAGAGGCACATCTACAGCGGCAACACCAACAACGAACAACTGATTTTGATTACAACTACAAGGAGCGCGCGCTACCAACACAAGCACACACGTACATTACACGTATACGTGACTTGCGCTCACTGAACGAGAGGGCGAGAGCGAACGTGTGAGACAGAGAGAGAGATAGAGAGGCAAGGCAAAGATTAACTAGCGCGCTCAGTTTTCCGCTCACATCTTTTTCGGCTCAGTTCTCATTCGAGTGCGGTACGGTTACGTCGCGTTGCTCTACAAGGCAGCGGGTGAAAATACAAAACAACATTTTCCGTTTTCCGCTAGGCGATAGCCCAATATACAACAACATATGGGCGGCGTTTGTTTTGAAAGGCAAAGTAAGAGGCAAACGAAATATAAACTTACCGTCGCGACCGCACCTCGCTAATAACTGTTTATGTCAGTGACTGTGTGTGTATGTGTTTTATATGACGAAAAGGAGTGAAAATAGTGCAAAGAAAAATATAATAAAATTTAAAAATATAATAATAAGATAGCCAGACCGCAGAGCCAGAGACCAGTTTCAAATCGCCGCTTATTTGCAGGGCAGTCAGCAAAGAAGCAGTGCATGTGTTATATGCTTGCGTGCGTGTGAAAGAGCTGGCGATAGTTTTGAGTTTTGGAGAAGGGGCAATGGTGGCAGTGGCAGGCAATTGAACGTACACTCACACATGTGCACATGCTAGCCAAGACAGTGCTACAACAACACCAACAACAACAGCAAGCGACCACATACGGTGAAAAGGCCGCGTTGCCGTCTCAAGGAGCGCAACGCAGAGAGACAGAGAAAAAGAACGAGAGAGAGAGAGAGTGAGAGAGAGAGAGGCAGCGGGAGCGGCAGCGGAGCGAGCTATAAGAATAATAAATTACACTTTGCTTTTGCTATAATAAGAAGAAAAATTTATATACACACACATACACATACATATGCAAGTAATGTTTTTTCGTGAATGTATGTGATGTGATGTGGGGGGAAAATTGTAATAAAATATGAACGCATGAAAAATGCTGGAAATGGAAAACTAAAAGTAAATTTCGAAACATCAGCGCAAATATGCAGCTGTATATGTGTGTGTAAATTATTAACAGTTAAGCTACGCAAAGCAAAAGCAAAAGTAAATCAAGAAAATGAGCAACAACAAAAGCAGCAGCAGAAGTTAATAACAGTGAATAACATTCAATGTGCCATCGTTTGTAACAGCAACAACAGCAACAACAACAACAACTACTATTAGTATAACTTATAAATAAGCAAAAAGGAGCAGCTTTAAACACAATAAATCAATGCATATACATATATACAAATACGTACATACATAAGCGTTATTAAATCTACAGTATTAGCAACAAAAACAACAACAACAAAAAAACCACAAAAAAAATGTCCTGCATATCGAGCAATTTTAGCTCATTCTTCCTGAACTCCTTGAACGATCCTTCAGAGTTTTCCAAGTACTTGAGCAATGGCGAACTGAAATGCACAAATTTCGAGGAATTTCAAGTGTTTGCGCAGTCAACGCAACAACAACAGCAACAGCAGCAACAACAACAACAACACCAGCAATATCAGCAACAACTGCAACAACAACAACAGTATTCATACACAAATGGCGTCGGCAGCGCTGAATTGGGCTATGAGGCAGCGACGTCGCAGTCGCAGTCGCAGTTGCAGTCGCTGCGTGAAGCTGCTGAAACGCCGACAGCGTTGCCAATGCCGCCAAACAATCGCTGGCCCACAGCGGTGGCAACGCCAAACGGACACGCGCCCGCCTCTGCCGCCGCCGCTGCGGCCGCCGCTGCCGCTCAGCATTTCGATGGTTCCTTTGAGTTTATCAAATATCTGCGACACTCCACGGACTTTACACCAACCAGCAGCAGCAGCAGTAGCGGCAGCGCCGACACAGTCGACAGCGCTGCAGCAGCGGCAGCAGCAGCGGAGAAGAGCAGCAGCAAACTGTTAGCAGTGGGCGCAGCAGCAGCAGCAGCGGGCAGAGTGACGCCGACGCCGCCGTCTCTGCCCGCCTCACCAGTGGGCGGTGGCTCGATTGGCAGCGGAGTTGCTGGTGGTCTGCTCGATCTCGACTCAACGAGCGTTGCACAAAAATCCCGTTCCGCCTCACGCAAAGTCGCCGCTCTGCTCTCTTCCGTTTCACGTTCTTCCAATAGCCTGGACGCCAGCTCCTCCACGCTGGACGCCGTCTTCGATCACGATTCGAAGCAAACGATGTTCGAGCTGCAGCATTTGACGAGTACCTCGAATGGCTCGAATGGCTCCAATTCCAATGAATCCTCGTTGGAGCTGCTCGCATTTCCCAGCTCCCATTTGAATGCCTCCAACTCGAACACCTCGTCCGAGGAGCATTGCGGCAGTGTTGGCGAATTTGGTGGCCTGCTGGGCGGCGTGGGTTGCTCATCGATGGGTGGGTCCGGTGGTGCGCCCAAGCTGCTGGGTAGCTTTGTGATCAAGGAGAACTTTGAGGTGCATCCCTCGCACAAGGTGGAGGAGGGCATCTTTCAGCACATGAACAAGTTGCCCTCAAAGAAGAAGGACACGCTCAAGCATTTGGGTGTGCGATTCACAGGCCAAATGACATTGAACGATAAATCGATTGTTGTCGATAATTTCATCAGATTCTGCGAGGTGAGTTTATTAAACAGTGTGGTGAAATGTATAAGAATTATGTTGGATTAGAAGTGGGTTCTGTTAACTAACATATTTTAGCGAAGATCCCTGTTTAGGGTTAGGAAAGGAAAATATTTTATGACATTGAACGATAAATCGATTGTTGTCGATAATTTCATCAGATTTTGCGAGGTGAGTTAAACAGTGTGGTGAAATGTATAAGAATCATGTTGGATTAGAACTGGGTTCTGTTAACTGACATATTTTGTCGAAGATCCCGTTTTAGGGTTAGGAAATGAAAATATTTTATACTAGAAGGTACGCCCAATATTGCCAAAAATCTATTTTATATAACAATATCCTACTTAATATAGCGTTAATTAAATAAACACAACAGAACTTGATTAAATTTCAGTCTGTGTCTGTTTGGGATAACAAAAAAGCTTGTTCAACATTAAATATAGGAGCAATATAATAAAGGGCTACATGTATTTCAAAAACATGTATTTTTCTGAAATTGATTAATGTTGAGCATTCTCTATTATTACATTTGGCAAACAGATGAATAGGACCTGATTTTCGCTAACGAGTACATATGTGTGGGTTCTATATGTAAATAATATGTAATATGACATTTATATATGTATACATATACATATATATATATAACGTATATTCATAACGCGGATACACCGTTCATATCCTTTACACAAGCGCATTTCTCACTCTATTATATTCTGCTCACACATACACACACACACAGCGACACACAGACATACGTACCCAACGAATGTCATTATAAATTGTAATAACAGGAGCAGAGACGTTGGCGTCGGCAGAGCAAACACAACCCACAACCCACAACCACAAATTCAGCATACAAATACAACTGTAATCATGTGTGGCACCAATGTATTACTGTGTGTGTCTGTGTGTGTGTGTTCTAAACACCTACATACATACAAACGCACATACATACATACACACATACTTGCACACACATCGCAACTTATTTGGCGCCTTTTCAACACCACCCAACTCACCACACAGTCACATGCTCATTACGCTCAGCTTTATCGGAACGCACACACACACACACACACACACACAGCAGCGGAAGCACCCATACCACCCACACACTCAAACTATGTACTACTATGAAACGGCATTGATGGCATAATACAGAAACAGCGGCAACAACAACAACGAGAACAACAACAGCAGCTGGCTCTAGCCTAACCTTATTTCAACATGGCTGCTTTCTCGGCCCTTCGGCCGCTATTACAACATTTTAGTTTTAAGATGCCTAGCTTTGGCTCTACTCTCACCGCCCTTTCCAATTCAACTCAAAATTGTTGCGCTCTCTTTCTCTCTCTGTCTCCTTCTTTGCCCACAAAACTTAAATTGCGGGGAGAAGCGGCGACATTACTTGCAAGGAGAAGCGGCTGCTGCTGCTGCTGCTCAAACTACAAACTGTTCTATATGTATGTATGTGTGTGCCGTTATGTGTGGGTATGTAGGTCTGGCAACCCTCAAAAAGCTCAAGCGGGCGCTATTGAGTAATTGTATATGGTGGTCCACCTCTCTTACTCACTCTCACACACACACACACACACACACACATTCTCTCTCATACATACAATCATCAAGTTACTTGGGGCGTTTGTCGGACTGTCCATTGAGCTCTGTTGCCTTCCTATGTCCCTTTTATGTCAGTGTGTATATGTGTACGAATATGTTTCGGTGTGTGGGCCCCTAGCGGTGTCGTTGAAGGCTACTAAATGCGCATGCAGCCGCCGCCGCAGTTACCCATACACACATATGCAATAAGTTTGCCAATCTGTGTGGTGTGTATGTGTATGTGTGAGGGACAGCTTAACTGTGGATGAGATTGGGAGAGGAAATTGGGTGTGTGGAGTTGGGCGTCAGAGGAAATTTCGGCTAGGGCAGGTACAATGTCTCGGCTTCACACAATTTACGCGCACACACACACACACAGAAACACATGCACATTGATTATAATTTTAAATTATATACGCACGTATACACGTAATAATAAGTACATATGTCAATATATACATACAAACAAACGTACGTACATACGTATAACTGTACTTGCCAAACTTATGTGATGGCTAAATATGTATGTATATTGTACGTATACTGTCAACATTACATACATACATATGGGCATAAAATATTTAGCTTTTATGTGTCGTTTTTGCCGCCATTGGGGCCGCATTAAATTAGTGTTGTATAACACGACCAGAAGGGGTCACAAGAGTATGAGAATATACAGATTGTTGCCAAAAAATGTTTAAATACATATATATTTTGAAATGTTTGTGTATATATTTATTTATGCAAATATCCAATTCTATACAATGTATGCATATAGTAAGGTTAGGTTAACTGTGTTGCAGCCTGCCGACATTAATTAAGGATCCAACGCAAAAAAAAAAAGCCAAACGACCATTAGCGTAATAATTAATGAGCCTTTTCCACCCCGTTATCACACGTGCGCCAGCTCAAATTGCTGTTAAAAACCTGTTAAACGCAAAGAGTGAAAGTGTGAAAATGTTTACACTCTTCTCCCGCCCAGTTAAATCGCACATGCACACACACAAACACGGAAACTGGGACTCTGGGACGCACACGCAACCCTCAAAAATCAAAAAATCATTGCCAGGCGATGGAAACACGAACAACTGTTGTTGGTATTATTATTGTTGTTGCTGCTGCACGCACAAGCAGCAAAACAGAAAACAGAAAGAAAAACAATTCACACTTGTCTCAATAAAAACAACAACAACACACCACACAAACTCGCTCGCTCACTCACTCACTCACCACAACACACCACACCACACCACAAGACAACAACCGCAGGCCACACAAACAAACACATTTAGAAAGCAGGATACGTCACGCACAAGCACGCACAAACACAAACACAACGTCTGCGTGCTGCCAATAAGTTGCAAAAAGCAAAAAAAAAAAGAACAAGCAAACACGACAACAAAACAAAACAATAATAAAAAGGAAAAACAAGAAATAAATGCCGCAACACATTGCCATTTCTTTCTCTCCCTTTTCTTTTTTTTTTGACTATGAAACAGTTAAGCGGGAATGTAAACACACAAAAGTATCCCCCCCTGCCCTACTCTAGCTAGTACAAGCCGAAACAATCAAGCGACAGCAGCAGCAACACTTGGCTTCACACGCAAAAGCTCGACTCTCTCATCACTCTCTCTCTCCCACACACACTCTCTTGTGCTCGGCCTCTCACGCATGCCGTGCTGTTAATGAGTCGTTAGCGACTGCTGCCGTTGCTGCTTCTTCAGCTGTCCCCTATACAGGTAACACCTCGCAAGGGCCTGTCATCATTATAAAGGCGTTGAATTGCTTTCACGCGCTCATTCGCTCTCTCTCTCTCACTCCTCATCTCGCGTATAAAAACACAGGCACGCTCAAAGTTAAACTTAAAACAGATTTTGCATAGAAAATTTGGACCGTGCTCTTACTCTCCTCCTTCGGGTGTAAGGTGGCGTCGTCACTCCTTTTTACTCTATTGATTTTTAACATAATCAAAACCCAAAATGTATGCACACATGCATAAAATACATATGTACATTTATAAGCACATGAATACATACATTGGTCCACCACACATACACACACACTCATATTTAGAATTGCCAGTTTTGACAGCGTTGCCATGTATGCTTAGAAGGTGGCGGGCAGGAATACAGTTGGTATGATGCTTTTGGGTGGCAACGTTGGCGTCGCGCTGATTATGAGGATGTTGATAAGTTTTAACGTCAACGTCAACGACGAGGCGACGCGACTACGACGAATGAGCGACACCAATACGAACGACAAACGCTGTTGGCGATGCTTGTTCACTCTCTCTGAAAACACACACACACACACAGGCACAGACGTCCGTCAAGCTGCTGCGCCTATTTTAAACACACACACACACACAGATAGTTATGCGACAACCCTTTTCAGACCCCACAGTCCACAAAGCTTTTAAGTTCCACACCGCCACCCCGCTACCCTTTCCTCGTTCCTCGTCTTCATTGTTGAAAATGGCTTCATTGAAAATGTTGTTTGCTTTTCTATTTGGGTTTGCTTTTTTGCTGGCATTTTGCCTTTCGGCTTTTTGCTTTATTTTATATTTTTACACTATAAAAAGTACACACTGGGAGTGTGAGCTCGTTTGTACGTCTGTGTGTGGCATGCTTTTAGGCGCAGCAGTCCTTTCTATGATTGTGTTTGCATTTTGGGGTCTGCAAGTTTTTGGCTTTTGTAAAATTTTCGTTTTCAAACTTTTCGTTGTACACGAATTATAAGTTTTGATTAGTAGTGGGCAAAGTTTTTGCATTCGCATGTGTGTCTGTGTGTGTGTGTGTGTGTGCGCGTTTTTCTCAGGGTTGCGGCTGGTGGTTGGCATCATATATACATAGTTTGTAGTAACGGGTGTAACTATGTAAATATACATATCTAGGCTTATGCATATGTAATAACTATGTTATATACAGTATACAGGAAATGAGTTCGACGTCAGCGTTATAATAGCCTTACAGACGATAAGATTTAACTTACCCAAAAATTGTATAGTTTTGGGGTAGTGAAACTCTCTCCTACATTAAGCGTAATTTATGTTGCATAATTTTCGGAAACCTGTCTAGCATTTAAACAGGGTTGTTTTCAAATCTTTAAACTCAGTTAAGCATAGCATACTTTTTAGAGCAAAAAAAAAATGTTATATTATATATTGTGTTTTATAGGAATACGATATCAAGGATCATCGGCCGTGGCTATCTTTAAACCAATGTGGCTTAAACAAACCCGAACAAATCAAATTTGCTCGTTATTTGGGCCAAGGATTGCCAACGTTTACGCTCTTTTGCATTTATAGCAATTTTAAGAATCTATTTTGCACCAAACGCACAGAAATGTAAGTAAACTCAGCAACAATGTTAAGCCCGATTATATATATATTATATATACTGTTACAGATATACCAAGGATGGCTACAATCTGCCTTATATACTCGATAAAACCAAGCGCTTCCTGGCCAACACAACAGCTGGTAAGTTCAAAGCGACCAAAACTAAAAAAAAAACTAAAAAAAAAAAAAAAAAAACCGAATATTTCAAATATTATGTATACAGTGCAAATGCAGCAACGAATAATTTAAGAAAAATCAAAAAAAAACAGGCAAATAAACAAGAGAAAATAGAAAGAAACTAAAGTGTAACACCAAAAATAGCTTAAATGTGCTAAATTTTAAAAATATACCCACAAAAAAGAATTCAAAATACAGTGCCTACAAAAAATGGTTTTCTCTTCGTTTTCGTTTCATGATTTTTGTGTTCTATTTTGCATTTTTGATTTCTCATTTGCTCTATAAATTTTATTTTCCACATGCACTTTCTGTTCGCTCTCGAAACCAAAAATATATATGTACGTATATATATATATATGTATATTTTTTTTTACTATATATAAAATTGGCTGCCTATTTTTGTGCTCGAAAATTGTGAAATGAAAAAATATTTTCGCAGTGCAAAAATAAAAATAAAAAAGAATTTTTAATTTTTGACTTCAATTTGTTTGTGTTCTTCTTCTTCTTTTTCCACGCATACGCTTTAAACTCACTAGGCGAAAATACCAACAACAACAACAACAATAACAGTAACACCAACAACAACAATAATAATAAGACCAACACCACAACAACAACCACAACATCCACACCGGTCAAACAGACACAAGAGCAAAACGAATCAGCGCCCGCATCGCCAGCATCTGCAGCAACGCCAACGCCAACGCCAACAACATCAAGCACAACAACAACAACAACAACGTTGCCACACACACTCCACAATAGCAACAACAACAATACCACACATGCAACAGGCAACAGCAGCACACATTTACACACGCAGCAAGCAGCGCAATCGCAGCCGCAGCCGCAGCCACAGCAACAGCAGCCATCATCTTCAGTTGCAGTTGCAGTTGCACGCACAATGACCCCCACTGGCACGCCCATGCCAGCACGACCAGGCACGCCCACAACACCAGCTATGGTGTCGGCAACACCGCCCACAACTCCGCATCCGCATACTACGCAACATTTAATGCAGCAGCAACATACGCCGCATCACCATCTGCAACAGCAGCAGCAGCAACAACAACAACCACTACCCTCTACCCCTACGCGTGGTCCGCCCATGACTCCTCAGCAGCAGCAGCAGCAGCAACATCCGCATCAACAGCAACAACAACATCCACATCATCATCAGCATTCACAGGCGCATCCACATCTTGCACCACAGCATCCACATCACTATACGCATCCACATCAGCAGCAACATCCGCATCCGCACTCCCTAACCCATTCGCATCCGCACCATTTTGCCTATGCACATCCGCATCATACGCACTATGGCCTACCTCCCCCGCATCCTCATCCTCATGCTCATCAACTTCCGCATTCGCATTCGCATTCGCATCCTCATCCGCATCCATCACATCCTCATGCCCATATGGCAGCAGCATTGGGCTATGGTCAACAGGTGGCGCCATCTTCAGCACAGCCGCCGCACAATATGTGAGACTGGCGGCGGCGTGGTGCCAAACATGACGGCAGTGGCGCCACCTGTTGACAATCGTTGAAGCAAAACAAACAAACAAAATGGCCCCCAAACTATTATTATTATTAGCTTATAAACTTTATAGCTATTTTGTTTCCTTTTTTTTACTATTGTCATTTTGGTATTTATCATGTTGTCTTTGTGTCCATCTTTTGTTAGCGTATATATTTCGTTTGTAGTCTAATTTTACAAGCTTTTTGCCAAATTTTTTAATACGTATTATGTTAAACGACTAAATTGTTGGACGATGATCACGCCCTGAACTATGCAATGTTATTCCTTGAAAAGAGATTATTACAATTATACACACACACACACACACACACACATGTAAACTGTCAACACGAACATCATCAATATAGTAAATCAAACAAATGCGCAAATATTTAAAGTTAAATATATATTTAGTAAGCCATGATCAAAAATCCTAACTATATACAACAAACATCTACATATATATATACATATATATATATACAAACATATAAAGAGAAACTTGGTTTGCAACAACAAATATACATATATATATATATATATACATAACTAGCAAAAAACTACAAAATGTTGCCTTCGTCTTTTTTATTGAGTATTTTATGAGTACTTATGAACTATGCCTGTTTTCGCGCGTGTCTCTGCATTTGTGCTAGCCAAGCGTAACATGACCGCTCTTTAACTCAGTCTCACTATACAAATGCAAATCTCTCTTGTAGACCTCAAGAATATGGCGGCCGCAAATGACGGCACGCTCGAGTTTGCCAGCAATAGCAGCAGCAGCAGTAATAGCAACAACAACAGCACCATCATTAACAATAACAGCAGCAGCAGCGTTAACAGTAACAGCAGTAACGCCAGCAGCAGCAACAACAGTGTCAACACTGTTAACAGCTACGTAGCAGCAGCGACCACTCAACAACCAATGGACACGCGGTATGGCTGTGTGTCGGCGGCGTCAACGCCGCTGCCACTGTTACCGCCACCATCGCTGCCGCCGTTGGGTCCGCCGCCGCGTTCACTGGAACAGCTTATCATCTATGAGAATTTCAATGTGCATGAAACGCATCGCATTGAAGATGGCGTCTGTACGCACATCAGCCGCCTGCCGCCCAAGAAGCAGGAGCTATTGAAACAGTTCGGTATACAGAGTAGTAGCCAGCAATGTCTGAGCAATTATGAAAAGTGCATACTCATCGAGAATTTCATCAAGTTTTGCAATGTGAGCAATTGTGTATCGACGACGTGTGCTCAACACCCCCACAGAAAAAAAAACCGATCAGGAGACGAATGTGTAGCGTGCAGCGGAGCTTTGTTCTTGAATTGGCGAATAAAAGATACATCAATTGGCATTAATCATTCAAAATAGATTCTACTAGTTCAAAATTGCACCATCATTACTATAGCATAGAACAAAACTCTTTGCCGTATTTGAAAGTCGAGCTTGTTTTTTATTAATTCTACGCTTTGTTTTCTTTCTTATCGTGCAAACAGGAATATCAGATATCCGATCATCGACCCTTTTTGGACTTCCACGAGAGCGCTTTATCCAAATGTGAGCAACTTAAATTTGTACGATATTTGGGCCAGGGGCTATCCAATCTGACGCTAAACAAGATTTATGTTGCATTCAAGGAGCTGCTCGGCAATGGCCGACCAGATAAGTGAGCATAACTTACTCTCTCTCTCACTCTCTCTCTCTCTCCGAAACTTTAACAGTAATGTATTTAACAGAGCCGGCTCGGACAGTTACAACTTGGATGTGCTCTTGAAGAAGAAGCGCAAGAATTTATATAATCGACTACATGCAGCAGGTAAAAAATACATTTTTAAATATTTATTAAATCATTTATTAAATTCGATTTACTTATTTTCAGCAACCAGTGTCGACCTCACAACATACGATTCAGCACAATCCTCGCAGCAACATGCCCAAGAGGCACGCCCACATCACGCCTTTGCAGCTTTAACAGCAGCGACGCAGCAGAACGACGTTTGCAGTTATATGCCGCGGTAGAAGTTCACAGACAACAAGACATATACACCTACACATGCGTACATATACTTATACATATACATACATACTTCCTGGAACTGGACCAGTAACTGTTGTGTCTTCAAAACATAAAAACAAAATGAAATCAAAAAACAAAATTATACGAAAAAATGGGAAAATTGTTTAGCGAGCGATGCTAAGTAATTAATTGAAAACTAAGTGCTAAATTATAAAACAAACGAGAAAGAACGAGAAATTAGTAAAAAGCTAGTGTAACAAACCAATAACATATTAACATAACGGTAATGTGAATGAAATTCCAATTAGCAAAACAAAGAATACTTGTCAAAGAGGCAAACTAACAAGAATTCAGTTAAATCTATTAGATATTTACGTTACAAACATACATACATATTTTGTGTAGTTGGACAGATAACAGATTTGTAGCTCGTGCTTCGGTTTCCAAAATTCATTCTCCATTTGTTTTCCAAAAAAACAAAAGTTAAACATGCAAATATATACAGTATAGTACAGAGTTAAGTTAGATCTTAAGCGCAACACCAAAATTCAAAAAATATAAATCAAAGACCTCCCAAGAAAGTTCCCAAATATGCATATACACATCAACTATATAGCATATATGTAGTTTTTAAGTTGAGAGAAACTTTACAATTACATTAGCGACACACAAACACAAAAGCAGATATAATTCCAATACACTGAACAAAAATCAGTAGAACAAAGAACATAAAAGATTAACAAAACAATTATTCCTATATACAATACTTATATACAACATACAATATACATATATATATATATATATATATATATATATATTATAAACGGAAACGCAATGAATCAAATACCAAGCATAGCAATTGTAAATTCAATATATAAATATAATAAACAACAAATATATTATATACTAAAACGCCAAAGAAAATACGTTTTGTTCTTATTAACTTGACGGAAACGTTTTTATTTTCAAATATGTTTTTACTAGTCTGAATATATACTGAACGATTATTAACTTGCAGCGATTTAGAGAGGCAAAGAGTACAATGCAAGGCAGTTTATATAATGTATATTGAAGGTCGACTTAACTAACAGACAAACGACTCCTTGCCAAAAAGATTTGAATTACTTAAATCTAGCAATATTTGAATATGTTTGTATATTCCAACTGCCAGCAATTTTGAATTGCCTTTAGTGCCTTTAGTTTGCTGTTAGACAATTTTATTTTAGATAAATGCTTTCTAATTCGATTCCTTTTTGCTCATCTTCTGTTCACGCTCCAACGCACGTTGCTTGGCTTTCTCATAGATGGGCAGCAGTTGTCCGGTCTCGCCCAGCATTTTCAGCAGCTCCACAATAAAGGGCAAATAATTGTGTTTGCGGCGCACGTTCTCCACCTGCAGAACAATTCGTTATTACAGAAAGAATGCATATAAAAAAGTAATGTATACATGCCTTGTATCGTTTCTTCTTCTCAATCTCATACTGTATGTATGAGCGTAGGCTATTGATTTCAGTCTGACGATCATCCGCCGTGTCCATGGCATCGGCAGCTGGATTGAGCAGCTTATCAATTTGCTGCTCATAGATGCGCTGCCTGTCTGAGATCAGTGCCATTAAATTGAAATGTATTTCACCA
Organism: Scaptomyza reducta; assembly: GCA_035044485.1. Lineage (NCBI taxonomy): Eukaryota > Metazoa > Arthropoda > Insecta > Diptera > Drosophilidae > Scaptomyza > Scaptomyza reducta. The sequence goes on along the minus strand of JAWNNV010001087.1, from coordinate 246,896 downwards.
TCACTATACCGCTGCATGCGCTTCTCAATGATCGGACGCACTACGTCAATCCAATTTTGCTCTGGCTTAATCTCGCCAAGATCAATGGGTCCTTCGCGCAGACCATCCAGCTCATAGAGACGACCAGCAATGGGCATATAGCCGACAAAGTGATAGACATCCTCGTCCTTGTTCGGGTTCTTCATGTCCAGCTCGAAGAGGGTTTGACGCGCAAACGAATTGTGAACGGCACGAATCTGAGATGCATTGCTCAGCGTAAGACCCTTATTGTAGGGATCAAAGCACTGACAGAACTCCTTGAAGTTGGTCAAAGTATCGCCCAGCTTGATGTCCTCGTGATTAAGGTTCAGCAATAAGCTAAGTATGGCTTGCGTGGCACATGCGTTATTAATCACTTGCTTGGCAAAGAATATATGATCTCGATCTAGCACCACTTTGCCAGCAGGCTCATCCTCCTGCACCCACTTGAATAGAAATATAAGGCCATGGATGGGCTCCAAGTCCTTAAATGATTCATTGTCCAGGCTCCAGATCTCCTCCACCTGTGCCCCGTCGCAACCTACACCAGAAAACGTAGTTTTTTAGTTATCAAAGGACAATTCGATACCGGCTTTGGCGTTCGCGTCCTCTTGCAAAAAGCGCGCGCGTCACATCTACATACCAAATTCGCGTATCAGCTCAGTGAATACTCCTGGATCACTCTCTATAAGACACCAATTGCCTGCTCCTTCGCTCATTGTGCACAGCTTATTATGGTTTTATTAAAATGCAAAAACTTGCTACTGTTAAAAACACTTTTTTTGTCAACTCACAAGCTTTACGACTAATGATAGGGATGTAAGTTTTGTTTCGATATGTTTAATCGATTTTCATATGATTCCGTGCGATGAACAGAATATCGTTATTTTGATAAAATGCATTCGATGTGCAACACGATCAATTAAATTTAAAAAAATATTTAATGTATTTTGCTATAATTAGTTATCATACAATTAAATTATGTTATTAGCTTAAGCAAATAACCAGATTTTAAAAGCAGTAGGATTAGCAGCCACAGCTGGCTAACGATTGTCAACGTTATGCATGTTTAAAGATGTTTCGACAATTTTGTACATCTCTAATGTCATGGCGGACACAAAGCAAAGCGGTGGGGAAAAAAATTATGTGGAAGCAGAATGAAAAATCTCATATAAAAAATTAATACTTTGTGCTGTCTGTGAAATGTAAACGAATAATGTACGCTATTACAATAAAAACGACACAATAATATATGTTCGGATGTAACTTTTCCAACCATAAAGGCTACGTAAAGCAATGAAAATATGACGCGAAAATATGATTTCAACTTTGTGCAGGCACCACCAACAAAATCAGTGTTTGCAGTGTCAGTGGAAAATTGGCAATTGCGTACATTTATGTAAATGTTGAGAACGGGTGGATAAAAACAAATTGTAATTGTCACAGAATTAAGCGTATTTAATTTATCTGTGTATTGACGAGCGCGTTCTCTCGTCGCAGTGCGAGAGTGTTAGCGAAATATTGGGGAAAAAGAGGCGCGAAAAATTCGCAACAAAATGGTTGTCTCAAAAGACAACAAGCGTCGACGTAAGGAAACAGATACGCCGCCAACGTCATCGTCCGCGGCGGCGGCTGCGGCGGCGGCGGCAACACTGGCTGTGGAGTCATCACCCGAAATGCCTAAAAGGTGAGCGTATACCACCCCCTATCTATCGTGTTGATCGTAAATGCCTGCATACATATGTGTGTAAAATTGTGATGACGACGCAGCAGCAGCGGCAGACGTTAAGGTTGCCACTATTTACGAACAGCTATTCCCACTCCCCCCAAAACGTAAAAAGAGGTGCAGTATATTGTGTTAGCAATTTCAATCTTGTTAGTAAGTAAAAAATTAACAAGATCAGTTAATTTATGTTAATTAATGTTAATAATTAAATGAAGCGTTTACGTTGTTAATTGCTGCCAAACGTAACGCGGCTTAGAAAATGGGCTAGATTTAGCTTTTTAATAGCCAGAATTGGGCAGCACTGTTGAGCAAAAGTCGTGGCGCTGTTGTTTTTGTTGTTATTTTACACGCAAAGGGCGGGTTTTGTATTTACGTTTAGGGTAGTGCAGGTCTATGCATGCATGCACTTACGTATGTGTGCGTGTGCAAATTCAATGCATTGCTGTTGTTGTTGTTGTCGTCTTTGATTTGTATTTGTATTTGTATCAAATTGCATTTCTTACCAATTAAAATTCACTCACACTTCTATTCTTTTCCCCAATGCCCCCGCCGTCGCCCAGAACGAAGGTGCAGGCACAGCGTAAATTTGCACAAGGCCAAAGCGCCCCCAATGCCGCTGGTGCATTTAGTGTTGCAAGTGTTGCAGCAGCAGCAGCACCTGGCTCATCGTCGTCTGGTCCCAGCACATCGACAGATAGCCAACAGCCTCCGATTGAGATATTGCCCAATCAGCGTCCCAAGCCGCAGGATTTCCTAACGTTCCTCTGCTTCCGGAGCTTTCAGGGCAAGCCCAAGGCCAACGACCCTCCCACACCCAGCAGTGATGCAGTTAACAACAACACCAACAAGAAGAACAGTACCAGCAGCAGCAGCAGCAGCAAAAAGAAACGCGGCAGACCAGCCAAAAAATCTGTAGCTGAGCAACTGCAGCAACCAATGCCAGAAGCTGATAAATCTGCTAGTGATATAATTGAAGCAGCAAAGTCGCCAACGCCACCACCTCCAGCTCCTGCTCCTGCTCCACCAATGCTGCTGGCTGGAGCAGTGCGTAAGCGCGCCGAGGTCGTTGCCGAGGGCAATAGGCGTGGCGGCCGACGTCAGGAGGCGCTTAAGCGGCGCTCCAATCGCGCCGGCACCAAAAAGGACAAGGATGATGAACTGGACGAGTCAGAGCAGGCGTCGCAGCAACAGCAGCGGCACAAGGATGATGAAGAGCCTTTCGAGGAGGAGGACGATGAGGATGAATACTTTTCGGCGCACGATGCCAGCTCGCGCAATGGCGGCGCCGCTGATGAAACGCTCTCCAAGTCGGAGACAATGCCACGACGTGGTCGTGGCAAAAAGAGTACTCCAGCCGCTGACTCACCGGCTGCCGTCACGGATAACAAGGAGAAGGGTCCCGTCAAGCGTTTGCGGCAACAACGTGAATCACCCATTTTTATACCCTCGCCGGAGTCCTCAGGGCGTATGACGCGACAGCGTGCTTTTTTTGAGCCCGTCAAGGTGCCGCCGAAGCAAGATCCGGACCCAGACGAGCACAAGGACGAGCAGGAGCAGGATCCCAAGGAGTTGGATAAGGAGCTAAAGCAGGAGCAGCAGGAACGCAAGCCCAAGCCCCAGCCCCAGCCACACATCAAGGAGAAAAACAACTCCAGCATTTATGCCAAGGATGCGGCTAAGCTCGAGAATGGCGTGACCACGGCGACAACTGTTGCTGCCGCCGACCCACAAAAGAGCCTCAATGTCTTTGATTTCAGTTCCGATGACGAGCAACCGCTGGCCAAGGCCATCAAGCTGAAAAAGGGTGGCAAGAAGGCTGCCGCCGGAGCTGTAGCCGCTGCGGCCGTAACGGCAAATGCACGTGGACGCAAGTCAGCGGGAGGTTCAGCCAAAAAGCAGCGCGAGGAGGAAAAGTCAAAAGCAACAAACACATCGGCCACGCCGCCTAGCAAATCCGAAGAGGCATCCAAAGTAAAGCGCGGCAAGGCATTCAAGAAGAAAGCCGGCGACGAGGAGGACGAGCCGGACGAACACGAACCCGAGCTGAGTCCACCCTCGCCCAAAAAGCCGGCAAGCAACAGCAACAACAATGCGCGTCCAGCCCGACGACAGGCTCAACTTAAAGTACAGCAACGCTCGCCGAGTCCTGGGCCGCAGCAGCGTATCCAGCGGCCATCGCGCAAGACCAAGGAGGCGGCTGCCATCTACATGGGCATCATTGGGCACAAGCTGCAGATGGCCGATGACGAGGACGATGATCTCTCGCTGGACAGCTTTCCGGACATACCCAACGTCAAGCAGATGGAGAAAATGGAGAAGGAGATTAAAAAAAATGCCGCCGGCAAAGCAAGCAACGCAGAGGTAAAAAAAACTTCGATGAAGCCAGCAGCAGCAGCAACAACGACAACAACGACAACGGAAGTGGTGGCTGGATCAGAAGTGGTGCCAGGAGCAGGAAGATCAAGCGCTGCGCCTGCTGTCGAGACGCCAACTGAAACGCCAGCAACAGCAACAGCAGTGGCAGCAACGCCGCCGACTCCGCCGACTCCTCCTCCGCCTGCTGCTCCTGCTCCACGTCGCGGTCGACCGCCCAAGCAGGCAAAAGGCGCAGGGGGAGTAGGTGCTGGCACAGTGAAGCCTCAGATAGAGGGTATGCTGGTGAAAAAAGGTGCACTGGCACTGGCCAAAGCAAAGTCCGAACAACAAAAAAACCAACAACAACTACAACAGCAACAACAACAGCAGCAGCAGCAGCAGCAACAACAGCAAAAAGTCGACTCCGATGCCGAAGAGGATTTTTTAATCAACGAAGAACTTAATGAAACGAAGCGCAAGCTCGAAAAAAGCTTCAGCGACTCGGATGATGAGCCGCTGGCCATTAAAGTGCCCACGGCAGCAGCGACAACAGCAACAACAACAGCAGCTGCAGCAACAACAACAGCAATCACAACCAAAGCCAGCAAAGCCGAAACACCAGCAACAACTGTGCCTTCAACAACAACACCAACAACAACGACAGCAGGCACAATCGCAGCAGCAACAGTTGCACCGACACCAACAACAACAACAGCAGCAACAACAACACCAACAACAACAGCAGTTGCAGTTGCTACTTTAAAGCCACCGCAACTGAGCGCTGCAACAGCCACGCCCATAACGCCCCTGACAATGCTGCCCCTGACCACAAAAGCCTCACCGTTCTCCATATCCCCGCCCAGCTATGCATCCGCAGCGGCCACCCTAAAAGCAATGGAAAAGAAATCCCCCGTGCCCACATCAAAGATACTTAATGTGCCTGCCACATATGCGCTGCCCGGTGGCAGCTCCGCCGTTAGCTCTGGCCTGGGCATAGGAGTTGCTGCCGTGGGCTTTGGCAAGAGTACCTCATACTTGCCGCAGGCATCGCCGCACTATCAATCGCCGTATGTGCGTCCGCCGACATTTTGTGCTGCTGCCGGGGCTGCTGCTGCCATGGGCAACAAGACGCCACATCCGCAGCAGCAACAGTTGCTGGCAACGGCAACAACATCACAGACGACATCACCACTGAAATATCAAACGGCGCCAACCATCTATCCGCCGCCCATTGAGGCATATCAGTGTCCCAAAATCAATCCCAATTTTCTGACACCCAAATACGATCGGACCAGCATCTTGCCGCGCGTCAACAACAACAACAATGCGGTCACCATCAGCAATACGAGCAGCAGCAATTTCACGCCACCAACAATATCACGTCCGGCGCTCAGTCTGACCACGCCCACAACAACAACAGCTGTTGCTGCAAAAACAACGCCAACCGTTAGTCAAAGCCTTAGCTTGAGTATATCGCCATCAGCGCCAGCTGTGGCTTCCACATCGGCAGCAGCAGCAGCAGTGGCGGCAGCAGCAACAGTAGCTGCAGCTGCAGCAGCGGCGGCGGCGGCAGCAGCAGCAGCAGCAGCCGCGGCACAACAACAACAGCAGCAGGAATCGCAGTCGCCAGCGTCAACAATGACGCCCACGACCAGCACCAACAACAACTCGGATCCACTCAAAGATGAGATTGGCAGCATACTGGCCCAGGCCACACTGATGCCCAGCAAGGAGGAGTCGGGCAAGATCTTTGGCATTGCCAGTGTCAGTCTGGCCCAGAGCTCCGGCCCGGACAACACCAAATGCACACTGGGCAAATGCGGTTCGATACACAAACCGGTGCTCGGACCCGTCGTGCCCACCGAGGCGTACTTCGGTGACCAGCTGTCCGGCAAGGAGCGACGCAAGGCCAAGACGAACATGACCCACGAGCAGATCCAAAAATGGCTCATCGAGTGCAGCTCAAATCCCGACGAGATTCAAGATGATCTCGATGACGAGTGCGACGATAGCTTGCGGCAGTCCCAAACGCCGCCGGGTCCCACCCGGGACGACAAGGAGAGCACCAGCTTCAGCAGCTCCTCGAAGAATACGCGCGGCGAGCTGGGAAAGAGTGAGAGTGCCTGGTCGGCCAAGGGGCCATCGCTCAAGGCGACGCCGGTGCTCGTCAGCACAGCAGCAGCAGCTGCCGCCAATCGCCGGGATGTGGACACCGAATCGGATACCATGGACTTTGCGCCCGTCAATCTCACGCAGAAAAAGAATGCCGCCGGAGCCAATGCTAAGCGGAATAAGCCCAAGAATGCAGTTAAGGCGTCAGCAGCAACAGTTGCTGCTAAACGTGGAGCAACTGCAGCCAACAAACGTATTGCAGCTGCTGCTGCTGCCAAGCTTGCAACGCCAACGCCCACCAACAGCAGCAGCAATACGCCCACATCGGCCACGGCAACGACAACAACACTGACAACAACAACAACGGCGGCGGCGGCCAAACGTACGCCCATCTATCAGAGTCCCAACAAGATCAAAGCACAGACGCAGCTGGACAACAAGAAGCAACCGGCCAAGTTGCCAGCAAAAACTTCCGTTTATGCCTTCAGCAAGGATGAGGTGAAAACAACAGCTGCAGCAACTGTTGCTGCTGGCAACAAGGCAACAGCAGCCAATCGTCGGCGCAATGAACCAACAACAACAACAACAGCAGCAGCAGCGCTAAGCGAACGTTCGCCAACTAAGAAACGTGCAGCTGCCACAGCGGCAGCGACGGCGGTGCAGCTGACGCTCAGTCCCACGGATAAGCTGGAGAAGCCCAAGGCAGCAGCTGCAGCAGCGCGCAAGAAACAACAACAGCAGAAGGAGCAGCAGCAACAGCAGAAGCAGCAACAGCAGAAAGAAGAGAAGCAGCAGAAGGAGCAACAGCAGAAAGAAGAGAAGCAGCAGAAGGAGCAACAGCAGAAAGAGGAGAAGCAGAAGGAGGAGCAACAGCAGAAAGAAGAGAAGCAGCAGCAGCAACTGAAAGAGATGGCAACAGCAGACACAGCTGCCATCGCTGCTGGTGCAGATTCAGATGCAGATGGTGCCACATTCTATATACCGCTACGTCAAGGTGCCAGCAGCGGTGATGGCGGCATACAGGGTGTCGCTGTCAAGCTGGGACGCGAGGGACCCGACGGACCCAATCAAAAGGTCGTGATGCAAGCGACGCTTGTGACCAAGGCCCAAATGGACACCAACTCCAATAAGCCAATGCCGGACAATGAGCTGGTCAAAACGTTTCTCAATGCCGCCAACACAAACAGTGAGCCAACGACGCCCAGCAACAATAGTCTAAAGGCCAGCACTTCTGCAGCAGCAGCAGCAGCAGTCGCACCTCCCGCCGGTAGTCTAGTCCGTGTTAATTCCAATTCATCGCTGTTCTCGGGATCAGCGAAATCTCGTACAGCCGCTGCCTCGGTAGCCCTGGCCAAAAAGTACAAGGACGATACGCCCATTAAGATGGCCAACAATACGGCGTTCCCGCGCCACGATGATCCCACACAAATGGTCGAGGCGCCCATCTTTAAGCCCACCGAGAAGGAATTCGCCGATCCCATCGAGTTTATAGAGCGCATAACGCCGATTGCTGCCCGATTTGGCATCTGTAAGATAATACCGCCTGCGACGTTTAAGCCGGAATGCCGCATCTCGGACGAGATGCGCTTCACGGCGTACAATCAGTATGTGCACAAGATGCTGCATCGCTGGGGTCCCAGTGCCAAGGAGTTGAGCGCGATCAAAAAGTATTTGGCAACGCAAAGCATTGTGATGACGCATGCGCCCTGGATTGGCGGCATGGAGGTGGATCTGCCACGTCTGTATCACACCGTACAGGAGCTCGGTGGCCTCAAGGAGGTCATCGAGAAGAAGAAATGGGCGCGCGTCGCCGAGGAGATGTGCATACCAAAACTGGCACAGGATCGTGTGACCAAACTGGATGACATCTACTGCAAGTACTTGCTGCCCTACGACACCTTGTCGCCAGCGGAACGCCAAAAGCTCTTCGATGAGGTCGAAGCGGATTGGGCAAAGCGGGAGGCGCGTGCCCGCCGGAATGCGGATCGTTTTGTCAATTTGACGGAGAGCGTTTCCAACGTCGAGGACGATGTGTCGACCGATGAAGACGATGAGTCCGAGGAGGAGCTCGATGGCGTCTCCATGGAGTGCATTATCAAGGGACGCAGCATGCCACTGAGTCAATTCTATCGCATTGCTCGGAATACAATGGCCCTGTGGTTCAAGAGCACAGATCCCACCGTTAACGAAGTGGAGGCCGAATTCTGGCGTCATGTCGCCGTTCGGGACAGTCATGTGTGCGTCCATTCGGGCTCCATAGATAGCTCTGGCTGGGGCTATGGCTTTCCCAGTCCGGGACCAAAGGGCAAGGGCTCGAATTATGCGCGTCATCCGTGGAATCTCAAGGTCCTCACAAATAATTCGGGCTCCGTTCTGCGCTCGTTGGGACCTGTCATGGGCGTCACAGTGCCCACACTGCATGTGGGCATGCTCTTCTCCGCCTGCTGTTGGTATCGTGATCCGCATGGCCTCTCCTGGATCGAGTATTTGCATACGGGCGCCTCCAAGCTCTGGTACGGCATACCCGATGATCAGAGTGCCAATTTCCGTTCGGCACTGACATCCTTAATCCCAACGCACTGTCAGAACAAGACCATCTGGTTGCCCTGTGATACGGTGATGGTGCCACCACACATGCTCACCGATCGTGGCGTTTCACTGTGCCGCATTGAACAGAAGCCTGGCGAGTTTATTGTTGTTTTTCCGCGCGCCTACACCTCGAGCTTGGCCACTGGCTATGTGGTCTCGGAGAGCGTATACTTTGCTACCAATTCATGGCTCGATTTGGCCAAGGATGACTTCAGGGTAAGTAGTGCTGCTACTGCTTGCATTTCTTAAACTAATGATTTGCTGTTTGCAGGACATCCATGAGAGCTGTGAGCCAGCCATGTTCTCGCTGGAGCAGCTGCTCTTCGCCTTGGGCTATGATCAGCGCGTCAATGCGGACACACTGCATCAGATGCTGCCCATGCTGAACGATGTGTGCGAAAAGGAGTCGGCGGCACGTGAACAGCTTAGAGTGAGTGTTTCGTTATGAATCAACAACAATCAACAACAAATACTTATTCTGTTTGTTTTGTTGCTTTAGGCTGCTGGCGTCACAGCCAGCGAAAAGGTACAGGCGGAGAAGGGCCAAAAGACGAAGAAGCAAACGCAAGCACCGCACAAATCCATTGACAGCGAATGCGATCTGTGCCGTGCCAATCTGTACATATCGATGGTGCGCACCGAGGATGGCAACATCTACTGTTTGCAGCATGCGTTAAAGAATATCAACAGTGGCAATGTGCAACCGAAAATGTGTAAGCTGGTTTATGCCTACAATGTGGATGATGTGCAGCAGCTTATACGCCAGCTGCAGGACAAGATTAATCAGATTAATCACAAGGCGGCCGTCAAGAAAAAGTAGCATCGACGTCGTCGCTATTAAGCCAGCGCACTAACAATAAAAGATAACCATAATTTTGAACGTCAAATCTTTGTACATACGCAACATATATACATATACATCAATGTATTTATAAATGTAGTATATACATAATATATATATGCATGTAGGTTTAGTTTCAGCGTGGCAATGCTTGCAATTTGACTAGTTTATACAATCTTTTATATATACAGCAATAAATGTATGCATGTAAGTCTATATTTTATATGTAAAGGAACTAATATGTTTAAGTTACGTGTTTGCAATGTATTTTGTTTTCCATTTTCTTTTGTTATTACTGAGTATATTCTGTATGTTATTGATTGTGTATATATATATACTACTTTATATGAAAAACTAAACTTAGTCCTTAAGTTAGCCTTCGATTAAGTCAAAAGAATGCGCTCGCCTCAGTTAATACAAAGATTTATCCACTGCGAACAAGTGGCAATTTCTACTACCTTTTGTATACAATAAACAATTAGCAATAGGCATATAGAAAACTAACGTAAAATAGTCGTAGACAGCTGTTCAATAGATATTTGGCCAAAAGCCTTTACAAACTAACTAAAAGTAAAAGTTACTTTCAATTCGCCTGGCATATTTTGCGTTTTGAGTGTTAAATGTTTTTACTATATATATGCCTATATATCGACTCCAGTGCTATAAGTAACCGGATTTATAACCAACAAACGACAACCAATCAATCATAAGGCAGTCCATTTGGCAATTTAAACAATAAATAAAAACAGACGGGTTTGATAAAAACTTTAATTAAGATGTTCTATGTATTTATATAGTTGTAATACAATAATTTAATAATAACAAGTGCAACAATAAATCTTAACTCGAAATATAAATCTGCAACGGACAAGTTGTTTGTATATTTTAAAGAGCTATACAATTAAATCTTTACGCACTTTTATGGTAAACCTAGCGACAGTGTAGAATTGAAGATGAGCTTAACCTAATCGAGATGTCTCGCTATAACTTAGATCTATACAATTGAATATGTGAAAGCACACTTATTGACCTATGGTCAAGCAAAGTACTATCTAATATATGATGACTAATGCAATAACACTTAAGCCTTTGGTTTTTTGCTGGCCTGCATACAGTCCGTGGCAGTTGTGGAGCGTTTCACGGCGCCACTTTGAACACTGGTGGATGGCTTGACCTCGAGCTGACGTTTGAGTTCCGATACTTGGGCGCCAAGCTCGGCAATGCTGCTCAATGCATCCTGAAGACGACGATCCTGTGCCTTGCGCGACCACTCAAGGAACCGCACTTTCGAACAAAGCATCTTTTGTGTTTGCCACTGGCGATGAACATGTCGATTAAGGCGATAGCAATCACATTGCTGCATATATTCTTCGTTGTTTTGATTCATATAGGTCAAGAGCTCATTGTACTGTTGCTGTGGTTGCCGTCCACCCCTCTCCAACGGTGATACCTTAACACCAAGACTATCGCCCAGGGTGCCACAGACAACGACCCGTGTGCTGCTTGCTGTCTCATTTAATTTGATAACCGGCTTAAAGTTGACAGCAATATTTTCGTCGAAATGTTCGATTGCCATGGAGGATATGTCGCGCAGCTCCTGTAAAACCTCGTGTGGACGCAACGATTTCGGCGAGCTGCCCACCAGTTTTAATATGGCGCCTATCTCGTCCAGCACACGGCCTGGTATAAAGCAGCACAGATTCGAATCTATAAACTTTGAGTAGGTCATTGTCAGCATTGAGATACGTGTCTCAATCGATGTGAGGACGTCCGAGTGTCGTGCCAAAGTGTGATTTCTGCAAAAATAAGTATATTGTTTGAAATTTTTCTAGAACAAATTGTTTGTTTTTAGATTTAATCACCGCCGTTCAGATTCGCGACGTGGCAACAAGGCTTTAATCCGTTTGAAATGCTTCGAATGCTCCAAAACCATTTTGTTAAAGCCCGTATTCAGCACCTGTTGACATATGTAGTTAAAACGAGCGCACACCTAGAATGTGGTGGAAAATCATCGAAGCGCCTCCGAGTTAGTTTGTTACGGGTACACATTTTTTTTTTTTGCTTTTCATAATTCACCTCACGCTTTCGGGCTACTTCATCGTAGCTGAGCAACTCTAATATGTCCATTAGCACAGTGTCCGGTAAATCCAAAATGTTCATCATTTTATTTATTTAATTATATTTAAGACGTTTTTATCAATAACAATTGGACGCGAGCTCTGCAAATGATGGGTGAAAACAAACTATAAAAGAAAAAATACGAGCGTTGCCCAACTATTTAAAAGTGACTGCGGGTCACGTTTTGTGTCACTGTTTAAAGCATTTTCATATCGACCAGCCTCCACGCGTGTTTTGTGCGTTGAAAATATAACGGCAGCTTTATTTTTCACAAAACTGAAATATTTTCAACGATGGCTTCTCAACCAATTTCACGCGCAGTCAGTCCAGCAACTACATATTGTTCTGAGCTTGAATACCTAATAGGATTGCAATCGGAGGAATGGTGGGGCTCGCAGCCGCGCCGATCCCAGCGTTTGCGTGATAAGATTCAAGCAACCCAAGCACTTGAAGAAGTCAACAAGATGAAAATAACTCAAGCCACTGGCGGTGGTGGTGCTTCACCTCAACTGTTTGACGACTTTGATGGAGAATGCAGCCAGTTGGCACAGTTGCCGCCCAATCGTCAGAGCACCCCAAAAGTCAGCAATAGGCGCGTTCGAAAACCAGCGACTAGAAAAAAACGAGCACGAAAGCCAAAAATTGTGTGTTCTGAGCCAATGCCAGATAAAATGCCTCTGACGTCAATACTCGAAGTGAGTACTCAACACGATGTCAAGCCTGTGCCACAGGAATTCGATTTGGCACCCTACCACATCATGCCAGATCTTGCTCCGAGCAAGCCCAGCTTCACTGCGTCTGCAGTGATCAACAACAGCACACAGACATACTCATATCAGTGTACGAATTTGACAAAAACTGTACTGCCGGAACGTTATCCTGCACACTTCATACATCAACTGCCACCAGAGCCCGAATATATAACCGGCAGCATCATTCCAAGAGAATTGCGGCGTGTAAGCGGCGGAGCTGCTATGCAGGAACCATTAAATCAACAGCCAGTTGTTGCAACACAGGCGGCCTGCCACGAAGAGTATACGCCATTGTCGCTGGAAGCTGTATCTGTGACGTCCACATCGCCATCGCTAAGTGAATCCCTTGCCGAGGTCTTTGGCACCACAAAAATCCGTACTCTGTTGAACATTGAGTTGCCTCGCGAGTATCGCGTGCAGGAGTTTCATCTGCCTGTTCTGGCGTCCCTGCTAGAGGTGGAATTGGGAAGGCTGCGCGTACTTTTAGAGATGACACAGCGAATGACGCTCGAGCAACTGCAGCAATTGACGCAGGAATGTTGCGGGGTTTTAAGCGTACACTCTTCCAGCGAAGAATAAGTTGGAATCCAAAACAAAATGCCAATAATAATTTAAGCGTTATAGTCTTTTTTCAAACTTTGGGTTAATTTGTATATTATTCTGTTGTTGTTTATCTTTTGCACAGCTGTGGCGCAGCCCAGCGGTGTCTCAAGTTTATTTAGCTATGTAAGTGACAAAGATTGAATCAGCATTAAAATCTGGAGTAAATTTTAACTACTTTTTTTACTACAGGGCTGCGTCACCGTGCGTAGAGTTTAGCTTATTTCTTTCGGTTGTTCTGGAAACTTTAGTTATCATTTGAATTTTGTATAATTTAGTTGGTAAATTGGTATATAATGGATTGTTTGTTGCCTTCGCCTTTCAGAGTGCACAGAGACAGAGAGAATTGTTTGCTTGAACCATCTTCAATGTTACTTATTTTGTTGTTGTTGTTGTTGATGTTATAAATAACCTAAGACTAAAAGTTATCTAAGTTAATATAATTCATAATTGGTTTTGTTGTTTGTTTGTTGGTTTTCTCATTCAATGTGTATTAATTATGTAATTATATACAAGCGCTCAGACTTGGAGAGACTGGTAGTTAATAGTCGCTGTCGTAGCTAACATCCTGCTGCGCCTGCGTTGAGTCATCGGAACGCTCCGAGGTTGGATCTAGGTCGGCATCCAGTGCATTGTCATTGGCCGGACAGCAGCTGGGATGCGCCATTGAGTCGAAGGCATCTTTGATTTGATTATTTGCGCCCTTGGGATCCAGATCGGTGGCCCAGCTAAAATGCATCAATGCCAGATCCATATTGCCCAGCGTCTTGTGTATTTTGCCAATTAAATAGAACACAACCGACTCCTTTGGCACAATCTCCTTGAGCTCCTCCAGTTCGCGCAGCGCTTCCTGATATTTGCCCAGCGAGAAATATATGGAGCCGCGATGAAAGCGCGCCAGCGGATTCTTTGGATCCAACGAAGCTGCCGTATTAAGTGTTTGGAGTGCCATATCCTTTTTCTGCATAAAGAACTGCATCGCTCCAATGTGCACCAGAATGACCGAGTTCTGTGGATTTATTTTCAGCGCCTTCACATAATGCAGCTCGGCCAGCTCGTATTTCTCCTGCTTGGAGTAAATCGTGCCAATGCCAAACCAGGCATTATAATGCCGCGGATCTCGCACAACGGCCGACCGAAAGTAGTCCATTGCCTTGTCAAACTCTTCCGTAAGTACCAGTTCATGTCCGAGCAGTGTATAGCTGTATACAAACTCCGGATCCACTTGGACGGCGCGCTTAAAGAACTTGATGGCCGTCTCGTGCTCCTTGTGCAGCGAAAAACAGTTGCCGGCCACACACCACGTCACCGGATTGCGTTTATCCTGCCCGATTAGGTCCTGTGCGAGTGCTGATAGTGCTACCTCCTTTTGCAAGTGCCACAACGATGTCGAATAGATTTCCATAAAGTCCAAGCGACTGGGCTCGGTCTCATGTATCCGCTTAAAGATAAGAACGGCGCCCTCGTAGTCGCGCAGCTCGTAGAGGCACATTCCAATTATTGATTGCACCCAACTGGAGTTTAAATGATGCTTTGGTATCCTCGTCTCCAGCGTCTTAATGGCCGTCTTGCACTGAAACGTGGACAGCAGCTTATAGCCCTCGGCCAGATCACGCAGCAGTTGCATTAAACCATCCGCCGATTGTTTCTTCATTGTGAGCAGCTGATGGGCCAAAGTCTGGGCATTGTTAAGGCTATTGTTGAGCAGTACCTTAGCATCCTCAGTGCTGCGATTATTGATTGCCGATTGATTGGCAGACGATGTGATCGTTTCCACTTTCTCCTTGCGTGATTGCTTTTCGCTCAGCTTATCGGCGAGATGATGATGCGTCTTCTCATCAATGAGCTCATTGCTTAAACAGATTTTGGTCATGCGAGACGATTTGGTTTTGCGTGGCGGCGAACGCGGCTGCACAAACTTATTGTTATTCGTTATGTTCGGTGATTTGTTGTTCTCTTTGACAGAGTACGCCGAATTGCTGAACAAACGGGAACTGCGACGCACTGCGGCATTGGGATTTGGTGGTGCATTCACGCCCAAATTGTTGGGAGTGCGGGGCGTTAAGTTGCCAGCCTGCGTGAACACGGCGGGTTTCGTTTTCTCCTGACGATTGATTAAGCCATGCGTCTTTAGCTTTTTGCCAATGATTTTCGGCTCCTGATTGACCTCGACAAGCATCTGAGGCGAGTATGCTGGCATGCTTATATTGGGCTGCACGACGGCTGAGCCGCCGTCGCAGGGACTAGGCAGCGGCATGATGCCGAAGCTGGGCGTTAACGGTGAAATTGTTGTTAAATATTTAAATTGCTTGCGACAGGGTGTACCATTGTTGGCATCGTAGAGTTGTTGCTGCTGTTGCTGTTGCTGCTGCTGGTGCGGTTGTTGGTGTTGTGCAGGCGTATCGTGTATTGTTGCATAACCCATTGGTGTGTCCTCCAGTAGCATCATCGAATTCGTGTTCTGGTGTTGCACGCCACCACGCAACATTGTAATGGAACTATTGAGATTGTTGTTGTTGTTAATGTTATTGTTGATATTGTTGTTTGGCGTTATTAGATTCTGTAGCATGACCATGCTGCCATTGTTGTTTGTTTGCTGCTGCAAATGTTGTTGCTGCTGCGATTGGTGCTGCTGTTCGACTGGCGTGTTTAGTATATAATTGGAGTTATTGCTTAAGTTGTTGAGCACCAAGTTTTCAAATTGCTGCTCGTTAGCCGTGGTGCCACCGAACAGCACCATTGAATTGGCATTGGCGCTGCTGCCCTGGCAAGTGTTGAACACATCAGTGCTTTGAATTTGGAATATTGCCGCTGTATCCGTATCCTGTCCCAGCAGGCACAGATCGGCAAACGATTGCCACATAAACGGATTCAGTTTGAGTGCACGACGCAACGAGTTCATGCCCAGCTTTTGGCGCTCCGTACGCACACAGATCTTCGCCATCAGCTGATACGCGAAGCAGGCGAGTTCACCGAACTCCCGCTGCAGTTCATCGAAGTTTTTGTTGTCCGCAAATCCACTGGAAACCAGTGCACTCTCTGCTTCTGAATATTTCTTAAGCTCATAGGCGCACTTGGCCTGCAGGAAGCGGCATTGGGGCGAGCGACAAGACTTCTCCGAAAGCAGCCAATAGGCCTGATGCAATTGACTCGAACGGTAATAGCATGTGGCCAGCAAAAATATGGTTTCGTCGCTTTCCACTGCAAACAAAATTGAACGCATAAAGTATATACGCTATAATATGTCAAGGTTATCCATTTTGGTTTTTTCTTCACTCACCTTCCGAACAGAGAAGTTCCGCCAAAAATACAGCATTCTTATGATCATAGTGGTTAAGGCAGTGCCATATGGCGGCCTATAATAATGAGAGCGCCAGCAGTTAAAAAATGTGTTTAAGGAAAGGGTTTTTTTTATTGTGTATAATTTGCTATCGATTTACCTGCACGGGCTCTTGTATCATTATATTTTTGAAATTTATGTCAAAACTGCTTGTTGAAAGTCGGAATCCGCCACGACGCCACGAGTGCCCTAGATACAGTCAGTCGGTGATATTCAAGCCGCTCTTCCGATCCGGTTTCGCCGAAATCAGCGTCACTTTTCTGGTGGCGTTTTTCTATGCTTTACATATGCAAACTAATAATAATACAAGCAATAGGAATCATTCTGCATGAACTCCGCACGCTGTACAATTTGCCAGCAATCAAAATAAAACAAATGAAAACGGTGCCGTGTGTGTGAAACTTAAATGCGGGGTGTGCTGGCGCTTCTGATGCTCCCTGACCACCACTTCTTATATTGCGCTGGCGAGGCTTCTCTTCTTCTTTTAGCACGATACCTCCGCACTCCGTACGTCAGTAAATTTTCGTAACAATTTTTCAAGGTCTTGCATTAGCTTGCCCGCACGCTCGCACACGCATTCATTAAAAATCGCCTGTTTTCTTTTATAGAGTACAGAGAGTTCAATATATGATCTAAACGCGAAATTTATAGCCTATTCGTTTTGCATTAAAAACTAAAATTAGTCAAATTATTTCTGTGTGAGTGGCGATGCCAGCAAAATAATCGCCATTCAACTTTTGCACCGATATACATATGTATATATCGATAGCGAGTTGAGTGTTATCGTTATCGCGAAAGGACAACTTTTAAATAAATACCAAACTATATGTTATTATAAATGCATATATTAAACTCTGTCTTCGCTACACTAAATACTATGTACTTATGAACTATGTGTGCCCATCTATTGCGAATCACTCGAACTTGAACTTGAGCTGTCAGTGGACATGACCTCCACATCATCCGGTGCCGAAGATTCCTTGTGTACACGTGTTTCTAGAGCCACCGAATTACCAGACGCACCCATCATATGCAGTTCGCCCAGATTCCAGCTAAACTGGTTTTGGAATGCATTCGGGACTTCACCTCCACCGCCACCGGCACCACCTGCACCGCTTAAACTTCGTTGGGCGTCCGACTGGATGGCGCTATTTTGATGTATTACCAGTCCGCCATTAATGTTCTGCTCTGATTTACCCAAAAGGCCGTTACGCATCTCAATGTCTGTTGGATATGGTCGCCTTAGATCGCCAATGCACCAAGTCAGAGGAGCGCTGACCGCATTTGCCGAACTAATGCGATGTGCGTATTTGATGAGTTCCTCCGAAGACACCGGGCGCTTATTGGCCTGATTGATGCTGGCCAACTTCTGACGTGCTTGAAATATGGCTGTGGATAGAATAAGTTCCGCATCTTTGAGTGATTTTTGTAGCTTTTGAATTTCTCGATCCTATACAGAAATTAATGATTAAAATTATACAACAAGAAATGTTTGAATAAGTGCATACATGTATTTCCACCTTGGCCCGCAACTTGTCCATTGCCTCCTCTACTTTGGCTTGCTCCTCGGCCAATTCCAACATTTTCCTGAACTCCTCATCCTTTGAAACCAGCAAATCAAGTAATTCGCCAAGTTCGGTACTTGAGATTTTCTGGTGCGCTTGTTCTATAAGTTCCTTGGAGATCATTTCGATGTCATCTATTAGCAGAAGCAAGCGTTCTTTTGTGCTTAAGTGAAATGACATTATTGCTTATCAATTGCAACTTTTATAAATATTATTCGAAGTTTTTTTTTATTGCTATAAACAAGCAGAAAAGTAGTTGTGAGCCGACATTAGCATCGATGCTATGATTACGCGATGATTTCTCATCGATAGCATTAAAATGTTCTTTAAAATCACAATTTT
Source organism: Scaptomyza reducta (assembly GCA_035044485.1). NCBI lineage: Eukaryota > Metazoa > Arthropoda > Insecta > Diptera > Drosophilidae > Scaptomyza > Scaptomyza reducta. The sequence continues at coordinate 228,538 of JAWNNV010001087.1, read as the reverse complement.
GGCTACGCTGGTCACACTAAAAGTGACATAAACACACACAGCTGTTTATTGGCCAATCAACAGACGCTGAAGCAGAAGAGCAAGAAAATATAATTTTTTCATTCAAAATTGATATACATATAAATTCCAATCAGATAAATTGATATATATTATGGGCGTGCCATAATATATAAAACGTGAACATGTTGCAGTTGCTGGTATTTCTTTTACTCATTTTTCTATTCATTTACTGGTAAGTGCAGCCGCACCGGCCTAGTACATTTTTTAAGATGCACGAACGGTAATTTCTGCGGTCTTATCTTCTAATTAGGATATTGCCCACGGGTATAAGCTGGTATCTGAATCGTCGCTTTCGGGTTAAAGTACGCATTGGACGCATTTCGGTGCCGTATTTATCGCTCAAGAATGTCCACATCAGCAAAAGCGGCTTCTCTGTCGTAAGTGCAAATTCATTGACCCGTGATATATTACCCTCATAATAATGTTTACATCGATTGCTTAATTCTCTTAGCAAATTGAGGAGGTTTGCCTGCGCAGTCGTTTCTTTACCACCGAGGTGACGAAACTCGTCTCAATTTACATACGGGACATACGCATCAATAAAGATATACATAGCAATCGTCAGGGTGACGTCAGCGATGGCTTTTCTTATGAACCAAGTAAGCAGAAGGTCAGGAGTGTACCGGATTTCCGGCAGACCAAGGTGCCCGCAAGCATTATTACATTTGCACAGTTTATGGCCGTGCATGTAAACAACATATCAGTGGTGCTGATGAACAATGACTTTGATCCTGGCTGGTTTATACATGCCACCGCCAAGGAGCTGCATCTGGACGGTAGCATTGTCCAGAACGCCCGTGTATTGCTTGTTAATGCAGCTCTGTTGGATGCTCAGGCCAAAATGTTGCGGCATTGCAATGCGCGACGGCAATCGTTGGAAAATCTAAATAAAATACGTCCCTGTTTGGGCGAAGTAAGCTTCGATGTGGCCCTTGATGCATCGCTCTTTGCACACGGCCCACTCTCCATGGATGTAAGTTGTAACGCCTGACTAAGCTTGACTCTAATGCTAATGGTTTTTTGTTCTTTAACCTCAAGACTCTTAGTTTGGTTATAAATAATTGCAAATCTGTTATACATGGTGGGCTCTACGAGTTCCTCAGCGAAGCCAAGCAACGCACCTATCCTGGGCAGCAGTCGAAACGTTTACAACAGGCTTTGGCGCCCACCACTAACAGCTACGACAATGACAACTATGAGAAGCTGGCGCCTATAATACCAAAGAACTTTAACTTTAGCGTTAAGGCAGCAACATTCTCGGCGGTCAAAGAGAACTCGCAGAATGACTTTAGTGCCAAGTTGCAGCTGTTTACAGTAAGCAAACAAGTTTCCAAATTATTTGAAAGAACATTTTAACGACTGTTTTGTTTACTTACTTTCAAGATAACGGGCAAGTTTAATTCAAAAATTGTAGATGAAAAGACGCTGCTGCCCTCAATGCTAGCTAAGCTCGTCTTTCAGCATCTGGACATTGATACCAAGTACGAGAAACTGCTCTTTGTGGAACAGTTTACCATTGACTCGGTGGTAAGTTGGCATTCCTAACCCAAAAAAAACTCATGCTAATATTTCTTCATTTTATTCACACATTTTTGTAGCTGGAAAAGGACATATTCAATCTGTATGTGAAGCTGAAGACATTCCAAATAATTTATAATCACAGCGAGATCTATGATTTTGTCAATAACAATTTCCTGGCACGACAGCGTGCCTCAGGCAGTCACCAGCTGCTGCAGCTGGGCCATAAACAAATGTCTTTGCCCGATCATTTTGGAATGGAGGGAGTGACGCCGTCTGGTTCACCAGCCAAGCAGCGGCGCGATGGCGGCATTCTGGAGTGGATCATGCAGCGCATTGTGGTCAAGGGCTGTGCGGAGCTATGGAACGTTTCGCTACTAATGAAACTGGATGATGAACATATCGCAATGAGCGTCAGTCACACACGCTTTCTGCTGGAGCAAATTGAGGAGAAACGCAGTTCGCTATATCGCAATAAGTTTCTTAATTTGCTGCTCAATAAACGGCAATGGAGCATGGAATTAATGGTTGAGACGTTGTGGTCCAATCTGGGCAACTCCAACAACGACACAAACAATCTGAAGAAGACCCATTCACCGGGCTCACCATTTTTCCTGGGCGTCAGTCTGGTCAAGCTGTGTTCCTATGCAAACACCACCAAGTTGGACATCTCTATACACACGTTTCGCACCGAGTACAGCATGCAGCTGGCGGAGTTCATTGTTAAGTCGATGTGGTGCGTTAAACAGTACGGTGGCTTGAAAACGAAGCGAGCAAAGCATTCACCACGCCGTCCTAGCAGCAGCAGCTCCACTATCGAACAGCAGGGCACCGCTTTGCGTGTGTCCGTCAAGGTCAAGGATATTACGGCGTATTTCGTAAATCATCACAATGTGTACATGCTGCTCAGCTTCTCCGAGATAAATCTCTCGCGTGCTCACAATTTGGCCACGCTCAAACTAGAGGAGTTCCAAATGGCCATCATGCGTTCGATGACTGCGTCTTCGCTGTGTCTTACGGACTTTTCGGATGTGTTCGCCAATTGCAAGATGATTCGTCTAGAGCATCAGCCGCAGACGGAGGGCCAGCCCGGCAAACTATCCATTTACATACCCGTGAATACGGAGGCAATGTGGAACGCCAATCTGCATATGCATCTCTTGACGCTAGTGCGTGATATGCAGGACCTTAAGGCGGAGATCGCTGTGCCGCCCACTGCTGGCGATGAAAAACCAAAGCCCAAACGTTCGCTCATCATTGAGTTGTCTGCCGAGCGTAGCACTATATGTGAGTTGAAGCTGTCCGAGCGACATTCAGTTCAGATCTTTGTGGAGAATCTGTTCTTCAGCCGCAAGGAGCGCAACATTATCTATGCGGAGAATGTCTTTCTCAAGATCGATGATCAGCACATCTTTACGGTCAAGGAGCTGGATATGCAGTCGCTGGTGCACCTCGAGACACTTAGCCATGAGCGGCTCAATTTTCCAGGCTTTGTGCTGCCATCCAACAAAGTCTGGGTGACTACAATTGGTTCCTTCAAAGCAATATTCCCCTACGATCATGATTTCTATGATGCAATCAATAATGAATGCGTTACGCACTTCAAATGGCTCAAACTGGTGCACAACTACAAGAAGAAACCGTTTACAGTTAACTCGCCGCTGCCCAGTGATTGGGTGATCAAGATCAAGGAGTTTTTGCTCGAGATTAGTGATGATCCCTTCGAGGTGAAGCTGCGTGATAATTATGTCCTCTTGGTGGATGAATATCTCGAGAGTCTTATGCGTAAATCGCTATTTGATAAGAAGATTGCCGAATTGTGCTCGGAGCGATTGCTTGTACCAGCTGGCACCATCGAAAAACTCTACGCAAATCTGGTCAAGAAAAACTCTGAGATCTACATACAGCGTTCGAAGAAGATACGCGAAAGTGGACCGGTGCGCACACGTTTACTCGCCTGGATTATGACGGACGTAGAGATTCTGGCGATGGCAGACACCTCGATTCATGGTTACGAGAATGTGACGCGTACTATGCGCGAAATCGACTCGGAAAGCCCCTGGCCGGAAGAGGGACTGCAGTTCACGACGCTCTGGTGTCGCGGCGTCAACATTAGCTGCTCCGAATGGAAATTTATGTTGCGGTACGTCTTTAAGATAAGACTCTAAAAACATAAACTTAACTTCTTTAACATCCATCTTTTAGAGACTTCCCGCAACCGATGTTCTATGTGAAGAGCATGCGACTCTATGGCAATCTTTGCGGCGCCGAGCAAATGCCTTCGAAGCGTGCCAAGCGCGATGTCTTTGTGGAGGTGGGTGAACCCTTCCAGACGGATGTGGTGCAACGCAGCATGCCAACTATTAAGTTCTATCATGATTTCGATTGCGAGCTCGAAAGTTGCAGCTATGCTTTTGGTCCCTGCTGGGAGCCAGTTATGGCCCAGTGTAATTTGAGCTTTGAAAAGATCTCAGCGCCCTCGAAGGATCCCAGTCCGCCACTGCCGTTCTGGGACAAGATGCGTCTGCTGCTGCACGGACGTTTAACTCTGATTGCCAAACAGTTTACCGTGCTGTTGCATGCCTCGCTGGATCCTTACAACACCACCGAGGAAATGGAGCTGACGTGGAACAATTGCGGCATTGTTTGGACCAATGCCAAGATTATGTTCAAGGGAGAGCTTAATGTAAGTTGGGATTCAATATCTCCATTTGATATGCACTTATGGTTCTTGGAATGCTTTTAGGTAACTGTGCGTACTGCATCCCGCTACGATGATTGTCGACTGCTGCACTTTCCCAATCTGAAGCTGACATTTAAACTGAATTGGGTGTGTTTGGCCAATCCGAATGATCATCATGCTGTCATGCCTTGTGCACCCGACAAGCTGCCCGAGTACTCCAGCAATCAGGTGCACGATTCCTTTCGAGCTTTTCGCTCAGTGAACCTCAACATCTGGGTCTCGTTCGAAACGAAGCCTAAGGTTGGCGAGGAGATGGAGCTGGATATACCAAGTCTGGTGCTGTACGGCAGCACGTTGCGCTGGTTCGAGAGCCTCAAGCTCATCCTGTCGGGCGTGACGCGACCCACACGACGTGGTCCAGTGTTTAATAATGTGCGGCCGCGCAAGAAGCAGCTGAGCCGGCACTACAAGAAGGCCAATCTGCAGATGTCTCTGCACAAGTTTCAGGTACTCTACTGGATGTCGCATGCCCTGCACAAGGGCTTTCAGCTGAATGGACGACGCGTCTCCTTCAGCTCGGAGTATTGCCTGACGCTGAACCCCATTGACGATGGCTTGATCCACAGACCCCGTGCCGATTGGTCCACCGTGTACATGAACTGTGAGGTGAACGATGCGGAGATCTGGCTAAAGAGCATTGTCACCGAGAAGCTTGACAGCAGCTCCGAGAATTTGGCCAGCGCCGGAGACGCATTCAAAATTGTACGCTTCTATTTCCTGAGTGTTGCCAAGGTGTCCTATGGCAGGGAGGCATTAATGCCCACAACGGCCAACAATGCGGAGGAGGATGCGAAAAACAAAAGCACAACACCCACGCACAAGCTGGTTGTGTACGATCTTAAAGGTGCCTGGACGAAGAGCAATCGTGATGTCGCGTTCGCGCTGTTCGACTCCTTTATGAAGTCACAAAAGCTAAAGAACAATCTTTCCACCGAGGCAGTCAAGAGCTATCGCAAGGAGGCAGCTAACTCGGCAATGCTGAAACACAAGCGCAGCGATAGCACCATAACACTATCCAGCACCAGTAACGAGGTCTTACCAAGTAAGTACATTCATTGGGATACTCTGTAATGGATATTGATTGCTTTCCCTTTGCAGTTGCCAATTCGAATGCATCGCTGAAGAAAGCGCCTGGGCAAATACATGCCACTGCTATGCTGCAGCAACTTATCGCCGAGGCAGATCACAAGTTCAATGTGTATAGTGATGATCACAGCACACAGTCGCGGGAACTGCAGTTGCAGGGACTCCAAGCGTGCTCTGCACAGGATATTATACATGAGAACTGGTCAATAAGTCTAGTCAACTCGCAGGTGCTGCTCAAGGGCTGTGAGACATCGGGTTATGTGATCATTAGTGCGGCCAAGGCGGAAATACTTCAGCGCGAGCATCGACCCGTTTGGCGAGATCGTTCACTTATCTCGAAGACGACATGGAAGGGTTTGCTCGAGTGCATGCAGTACTATGCGACAGTCAGTGCTGGCGATAATGATTCGCTGCTGGAGAAGGAGATCATGTGGCTAACAGTGGACAACATACAGGATAAGGATGAGACAGTGATTCATTTGCCCGAGGACATATCCCATCTGGTGGGCAGCGGACGTAGTGTGGGTGGCGTTGTCTCCGAAACTGTCGGCGCTTTCCTCAGCGATAATTCTGGCCAGGCACAGCCGGTGCAGCTGCAGCGCATCGTCTCAAAATGTAAATGCGAGTTCTTCTATGTCAGTTATGGTGATGCCATTGATCCCAATAGCATTGTAGAGGTACCGCCACCGCCTTCTGAGGAGACGCTGTCACCCTGGGAGAAGCAGGACGATCCGGTCGATGCGTTCACGCTGATGCATCACGATCTAGACGTGTGCACGAATTCGCTGCAATACGCCATGATACTGGACATTGTCAACAATCTGCTGCTGTACGTTGAGCCGCAACGCAAGCAAGCGGCCGAGAAATTGGCCAGGATGCGTTTTCAACTGCAATTGCACTCCACGGAGGATCAAAAGCGACCCATACAACAAAAGCAAACGGTCATACGTAGTCTGCTCATGAAGATACGCTCACTGGAGAAGGACATCCATCTGATAAGCAAAGAGCGCATCGAAGAGGGCGACACGCTTGAATTGCGCGATGATTTTGACCGCGTACAGCAGCAGATCCGCGAGAGCAAGGAGGAGCTCAACACATACAGCGAGGAGCTGGACATGATGCTGCTGTGCTACAAGGAGACGCAGCTATCCCAGCTTAGCAAGATTTCCAATGTGCTCTCGGATAAATCGGTGACAATGGTGCGGGCCAATGAGATTTGCTTTAAACGTGCCCAGTGGCGACTTACGGAAACTGATGGTCAGATTGGTATTGCGGATTTGGTGCTTAGCGCCTTTCTCTACACTAAAAAGTCGAAGAGCGATGACTCTGTAGAGCATCTGCTGGAATTGGGTAACATACGCATGGAGAATCTGTTGCCCCGTGAGATCTATCGTGATGTCCTGTTGGCCACCGAGATACAGAAGGACATGCCCGTGGACACGCATAAGAGAGTGCTGCGCATCTTTTGTCGGGAGAAACCACCGGTGGGTGGCATATCCGTAAAGGATCACTTTGAGATCAATGTGGCGCCCATAACCATTGCAATAACCAAGAAGTTCTACAGCACCATGTTGAAGTTCTGCTTTCCGGATCGTGATGCAACCGAAACGGAGATCAGCGATGAGCTGGACGATAACGCATCAACCAGCTCAGCATCTACAACGAATTTACAAGCCAAATCCTCAACGTCGACGTCTAAGCGTGCGGCCAAGAGCAAGAAGAGTGCCAAGGATTCCGAGTTCTATGTAAAAATTGAAAAGGATGATGTCGAAAAGATGAAGGAGCGCGCCGAGAAGAACAAACTGTTTATCTACATTAAAATACCCGAGGTGCCGGTGCGTGTTAGCTACAAGGGCAACAAGGAGAAGAATCTGGAGGACATTACAGATTACTCGCTGGTCATACCAACGCTGGAGTATCACAATGTCACCTGGACCTGGCTGGATCTGCTTCTAGCCATGAAGTCTGTTAGCCGGCGAGTCATCGTCTCGCAGGCCATCAAACAGAAACTGCAAATCCATCGACGACAGCCGGTGTTGTCAGCTGGAGAGCGTGCCACGCCCCAAGAGGAGGATAAGGCGAAAATGCTCTTTGGCAATCGATTGCTGGTGAGTTGAGTGACTAGCCAAAATATACATTATTTTTTGAAAACTGTTTCCCTTTTTATAAAATTCCCAGAATGAAAATCGCAACCAAAGAAAGGGCGGCGGCGTTTTCAAGTTTCCATCGGGCGGAAAATGATTGGATTTAAACGGAGTGCTGTACTTTAAATCATAGTATTTATTTATATATTTCTCATATGTATACGCATATTATTAACGAAACTTTTTGAACGATGTGAAAAAATGCGCACTTGCAAACTTGCCCAAACAACACACTTTTTAACATCCTCAAGCTCTATTTATAGGGATGCACCAATCACACGCATACAAACACAACATACATATATACACACACACTCAAGTATTACGCTATAAACTTTATAAATATAACTATTATATTTATGCATGTATGTGTTTGTCTGTCTGTCTGTCTGTTTAACTTTATATCATGTTATTGCAAATATTTAGCAAATAAAACGAATTGAGATATACGCAGAGTTGGGAGTAATTGTTGAATTGTTCACATACCTCTATAGATATATAAAGACTTTAAAACACTTAAATTAACTATGCACTCGAACGGCGAAACACTTTAAACATAACATTTACTTGGTCTGCTGCTTCAAGGGTGGCTAAAAGAGAAGAATCTCAATTAGTTAGGTTAAGGACGAAAAAGTAATTTACTGACCAGCACAAAGATGCGTTTGGGCAACGCTCGCTGCACCAGCTCATCGAGCAGCGCATTCTGGCTGTCGTTCTTTTGCGGATCGGCTTTCGTATTGTACTCCAGAGTCAGCACTGGCAGATCCTGCCAGCCCACTTGCAGCGGATACAAATTGTAGACCAGCTCCTTCTCATCGTAGGCCATTATTGAAACGTCCAGCTAATGGAAAAAGTCATTGAACCAGTTGAACAATGTGTGGAAGTGTTTGATAATTCACCTGCTTGTGACCGGAGCATATAAAGTTATCCGATTTGCTGATGGCCAACGTGGCTATCAGATGCAGCACATGCATTGTGGGATTCTTTAGCACCACCTTAAAGGCCATTGGCATTTTTACAAACATCTTCTCCTCGATGGTACAGTATATGTTTAGCGGCGGCTCCGCTATATCAAGGCCACTGATAATAAACTTTGATTCGTTCTCCTCCTTGGCGCCCCCACGTCGCCAACGTATGCAAAAGATGCCGAAATTGGGCGGCATCACGGCTGCAGCTGCAACATCGAGCGTGTAAACGCCTTTGATGAAGCCACGACAATGGCCCGTTGCCTGCACCGCCTCAAGTGCTTTGTTGAATATAACACGCGTGCTCTTGGGCGCATCTTGGCCAGTGGCAGGAAACGCAACAGCATCATCGGGACCAGTGATGCTCAGCTTGCCATCGTCGGATTGCATGGAGTTGCTCATGACGCCGCCGCCGCTCGCATTTGATGGCTGCAGCGCCGGACTGTTATTGATGATGGTCATCGTTGTGGGTATCTTGGCCAACAAGCTTTTACTCATATAGGCATTCATTGCTGCACTCGATGCCTGTGCCGACGTCGTTTCGCCAACGTGGCCCGCCGCAAGCTGTGCCTTTTGCTGGCGACTTATGAATGTACTGGGTACACTCTCCTCGGACTTGGATCGCTCCAGATCTCGTGCTGTCGTCCAATCCTGAAGCGTGGCATTTGTGCGCAGCACAATAACACTCTCCAGCTGTTCGCCAGCTCTGTACTTGTTGGTATACTTCTTACGCTTAAAACTGTAGTTCGATTGCACTAAATTGTGATCCTGTCAAACAGAAAGTTTCATTGTCAATCAAAGAGGATATTATATACGCACAACAACTTACACATATAAAGAAGCTATCCAGTATCTCTATCTCATCCACGGCCAGCACTTCCGTATTGGCGCGCAGCAGAAAGTTCTCGCCACGATACGCTTGGCTAAGTGGCCGTCGGTTGAGTGTATAGAAACGTGCACTAAACTTAAAGTCACCGGCACAGCGCACAGTCAGGATGTCCTCGCGTGACTTGCGCAATCTCGTCTCATCCAGGTACTCAATCTGCACGGCCGATATTGCCGCCAGGTTGCTACTCACAGTTTTCACATGCTCCGGCGTTGTCTCTGCACTGTTCGGCGTTGTACTTTGGCCAGTGCTAACAGCAAGAACTGATCCTCCTCCTCCGCCTGCAGCACTGCGATCTACATCCAACGTGTAGCTGAGACGCTGCTGCAGTTTGATCTCTGTCTCCACGAGACTAAAGATATAATACGTTGCCGTATTGCTGCCATGGCCAGACAGTTCACCAACATCGATCTGAATCTGGGAGTGCAGCTTTTGGCGACCAGATGAAACGTCTGTGCTCAGAAAAACTGTAAATGAGAAGTGAACAACAAAAAATTTCAGTTAGGTACATTTGTATAACACTTATTTTGGTACAAAGAGTCAATGTGTTTGTGAGAACAGTCTACAAATACAACAGCAATGTGTGGATTCTTTGGTTTCTGGGGAAGTTCAATGCTGTTCAGTTTTATGTTAGGTACATTTGTACATTTGTATAACACTTATTTTGGTATAAAGAGTCAAATAAAAGTAATGTGTTTGTGAGAACAAAATACAAAAGCAATGTGTGGATTCTTTGGTTTCTGGGCAAGTTCAATGCTGTTCAGTTTTATGTTAGGTACATTTGTACATTTGTATAACACTTCTTTTGGTACAAAGAGTCAAATAAAAGTAATGTGCTTGTGAGAACAGTCTGCAAATACAAAAGCAATGTGTGGATTCTTTGGTTTCTGGGCAAGTTCAATGCTGTTCAGTTTTATGTTAGGTACATTTGTACATTTGTATAACACTTCTTTTGGTACAAAGAGTCAAATAAAAGCAATGTGTTTGTGAGAACAGTCTACAAATACAAAAGCAATGTGTGGATTCTTTGGTTTCTGGGCAAGTTCAATGCTGTGTGGACACAGGTGTTTTAGCTTTACGTGCTGCTGTAATTGTATAAGGTTAGTAACGCATGTGGCCTTCCACACACATATATATATATATAGTTGATGCGATTGAGTCGCGTGCGACAGTTGATTCCCATGCACTTTGAGCTCAAGATGCGCTCCTGTCTACTATTATTACTGCTGCTACGCTGTTGTGTGTCTCACAAGGAGAACGAAGTGCGATTTCGCGTGCCACGCGTCGTTGGGGGCCATCGCATAGATGTAAAGAGTCAGCCGCATATGGTGAACATACGACGACGTGGTGAGTTTCAGTGTGGTGGATCTTTGGTGACCGCACGCTGTGTGCTTACCGCCGGCCACTGCCTGCAGGAGCAGCAACACGAGCCCACGGATTATGTGGTGCGCGGTGGTGTTACATATCTGAGGGATACGCGAAATGCACGCGTTGTAAATCGCATTCTTTTGCCCAGCGGCTACAATCGAACCACACTGGATTACGACGTGGCCCTGTTGCAGTTGCAGAACCCGTTGCAGGGACCACAGATTGCAACCATACGCTTGGCCAGCCAAGCAGCACGTGCCGGCAGCTATGTACGCATCTCCGGCTGGGGTCTGACAGACGAGCGTTCGATGCAGCTGCCCAATCAGCTGCACAGCGTTCAGGTAAAGGTGCTGTCGCGCCAAACGTGCCAGCAGCTATATGAAGGCTATAGGAATTTAACCGATAGCATGTTTTGCGCCTCAGTGCCTGGCCAGAAGGATGCCTGTGATGCGGACTCGGGCGGACCAGCTGTCAACAGCGATGGCCAGGTGGTGGGCATTGTCTCTTGGGGCAAGGCAAATCGTTGTGCCCGCCAGGATAGTCCCGGCGTCTACACGAGTGTGGCGCATCTGTACGAGTGGATAACACACAATATGAACAGATATTGCTACTAGAAGCCAGTTTTGAACCTAGGATTAGTTAAGCCAATGAGTATTAATATTTAAAAACAGGAAGAAAAACTACATAGCTGTAACTTATACGAATATGCGAGTGGAGAGTTATAACAAAACATTAAATTTACTTATACTTTTAATTCATTTCATTCAAGGTCATGCCAAAAATAATTGCGTGTGTTTGAGAGTGATAAAAACATTTTGTTTAACTTTATTCAACCATTTTGTAGACAAGCTTACTTGGAGTCTTAACGGTTTAGTTGTTGTTACCACAGTGCAGAACGTCACCATGCACCAAGTTTGGCACAAGGCCCGGCCCATAAGTGCCATTAAACTTCAGTCTTCTTCTAGCCGAATATTTGCACAGTTTGACTATTCTATGTCTGTGTCTAACACATCTGTATTCGTATTCTGTATTCTTAGCCAGAGTATAAAAGCGATAGGAACACATTCTACATTCTACATTCTACCACATTCGAGATGCGTTTGACTTTGCTGTATCTGTGCTTTCTTGTGCTGCTGCTGGCTCAGTGGGTGGATGCGCAACAGCGTAATAAGGCCCAAAGGACACGGCATGCGGTTGGCGGTGTTCGCAGCAGGAGCAAAGTCCAGCCACGCATTGTGGGTGGCACCAGAACAGCAGGCAAGGCTGTTGCGAGGCGTAAACGAGCCCGGGCACGCATTGCGGGCGGCCGTGGCAATCGAAGAATTCAGCGGAGTGCACGGCGGAATCGCAGACAGAATGCGAAAGTGAATCGAGCAAGCCGAAATCAAGGAACTGCTAATCGAGTCAATCGACTCAATCGAGTGGCATCGGCGCGTATTATTGGTGGCGTGCAGCCACGCATTGTGAAGGGACAAAGGGTACCGAGTGGCAGAATACCATATCTGGTGCAGGTGCACCGTGGTAGCTCCTTCTGTGGAGGCACACTCATCGGTGACGTATGGGTAATGACAGCTGCCCATTGTGTGAAGAATTATAGTGCCAGCAACTTCCGTGTGATCGGCGGCACAAGTACGCTGAATGGCACTGATGGTGTCTTACGGACCGTGGTGGCCACCTTTGTGCCGTCCGGATTTACACGTGGCTCAATGAACCGAGATGCAGCGCTGTTAAAGCTTAACGCAACGATGTCAGGCACAAATATTGGAATTGCTACGTTAGCTCAGCGTAGACCACAAGTAGACGATAGGGTTACCGTTGCTGGCTGGGGCGCCCCCAAAGAGGGTGGCAATCTTGTCACAAATCTGCGTAGAGTGACTATCCCAGTGGTTAACCACAGATTGTGTAAAAAGAAGTACGGCAATGACATTGCCATCACGAAGTATATGTTCTGTGCCGGCGGTCGAAAGAAGGATGCATGCAGTGGCGATTCGGGCGGCGGTGCCTACATCGGTAGCATAGTGTTTGGAATTGTGTCCTTTGGAGATGGTTGCGGCACACCGGGCATACCCGGGGTCTACACAGCGATTGCGCCAATGCGCCCATGGCTTCGAAACGTTATGGCAAGCAATTAATGTACTAAACACTGGGTAGGATTGTAACTGCGAGCAACCTGGACAGAATTGGCAGGCCTATGATATTTTTAAGTTCCTTAACTATATAAAACTAATTGTATAACATTAAAATAAATAAAGATTTAAAGCTTTTATTTCAAATCTTTATCCTTCTTTATATAAAGCTAATCTATATTAAGCTAATAAAATATAATAAAGATTTAAAGCTTTAATTTCAAATCTTTATCCGTTTTTGGGGATTTAAAACTAATTTTATGACATTAAAATAAATAAAGATTTAAAGCTTGTATTTCAAATCTTTATCCCTTTTTATTATAACTGAATTGTTACAAACAACATTTAAGAATCCTTGTGGGATTTTTTGTTAATAAGTTCCAAAACTAAAACAAGTTATCAAGTATTACTTCATTAGGATATTAGCTTCCGTTTCCCAAGAAGATAAGCTGCCAAATGGAAGCAAGTAAGAAGGCTCTAGTCCATAATCCCGACTAGACTATACCCTGAACCATATAAAGGGTGTTTTTTTAGAGGTATAGAACTTGAAGTTGGCAACACTTTTTTAACTGGCGGCCATTTTATAAGCTCTTAAGTGATTTATATTTAGTTTGGTTTGGCATTTCACTTTTTCACATTTGGCGATAAAGCTCACTTTTGGTTGAATGGATATATCAATAAACAAAACTGCCGTATTTGGAGTGATGATAAACCTCAAGTGTATGTTGAGACACCGTTACATCCAGAAATCATAATTAAATTATGATGCCAGAAGTTTGTCTTTCGAATAAGGTAAATTTCATATCTATAAAAAAAATCATCTTTGTTTTATTCCATTTCAAAGTTCTATACCTCTAAAAAAAACACACTTTATTTAGCGTCTCCGGTGTTTTTCAACCGATTTCAATACAAATTTCGAGGATTGTCATTATTTCGTCTAAGGTTTCAAACGTAATTTAAAAGATTTCCAAATGTTATCGATTACACGTGTATATTGGAAACGGGGAAAGTTATCGAAAATTTGAAAGAAATTGCCTAGGAATTAGGCGAGCTTATGTTTCTGAGATCGACGCGTTCATACATACACAAGGACAGACAAATATATATATATATATATATCGACTCGGCTGTTGATGCCGATCAAGAATATATATACTTTATGGGGTCGGAGATGATTCCTTCTGCCTGTTACATACCATTTTCAATGGTTTCAGGGTATAAAAAATCAAGTATACGAGACCAGTTTCTGTAGTTTCTCTGTCTCTGCTACTTATTATTATCTTTTTGAGCTTTAAAACTTTATTTGCTATAAACAATCTCTTAACGTGCCACCTTTACAAACAACACAAACGGCTAGTTTCAGCTAAGTCTTTTTTTAAAGTCAACAAGAAAGCAGCCAAAAATACTTTTTAAAAACATTTGGGCAAATATTGAATCGGTTTACAGCTCAGATTTGTATGGTATATAAGGCATTTGGCCTACTACTCCAAAGAGCATTAGTTTTTCCTGCTTCCCCAAACATGCTACGATCACAGTTCTTAACACTAGTAATCGTCCACTTGGCCAGTGTTCTGCTAGCCAATGGCAACGAACCGGAACAGACTCAGATTCAGGCCCGCATTATTGGTGGTTTTGTGGCGAACATTACGGATCTGAAGTATCTGGTGCAGGTGACCTCACACGATGAAATCTGTGGTGGATCCTTGATAACCACACGCTGGGTGATCACAGCAGCGCATTGTGTCCATCGTGTGCGAAACCATGATATTCGCGTTATCGGTGGTACCGCCGAGCAGGGTGCTCAAACGGGCATGCAACGATTAGTAACCTTGGTGGTCATACCGCCCGAATTCAATATGCGCACAATGAACATGGATGTGGCGGCGTTATATCTCAATCGGGAAATGGTTGGCACAAACGTGGCAACTATACAGCTGGCCTCACAGCCGGCACCAGTCGGCAGCCTGGTCAAGGTCTCTGGCTGGGGTGTGCTAAGACCCAGCTCCACGCAAACGGCACGTGTGCTGCACAGTGTGATAATGCCCGTTTGGTCGCATGCCGCCTGTCGCTTCGCCTACAGTGGCATACAGCACATCACGCGATCGATGGTGTGTGCGGCGACACCGTATAGACGGGACTCCTGTGACGGTGATTCCGGTGGACCGATGGCCTATCAAGGCAAGCTCGTGGGCCTTGTCTCCTTTGGCTACGAGTGTGCGAGTCGGGAGCCTGGCGTCTACACCAGTGTGCCAGTGATAAGAAGATGGTTTATGGACATCATGGCACTGTATTCGTAGTTTGTAATAACTTTTAGCTTGTAGATACTTTTATGTGTATATAGATATAAACAATAAACTAGCTGAACGCTTATCTCCACTCAATTAGTTGGGGAATGTTGCAGTGTTCTTGCATGTGGACTATAAATAGACCCAACTCCTGTTGTTCTTTAGTGTAAAATGTGGTTGCAGCTCTGGGCCTGCCTGGCTCTGTGCCAGTTGTTGGCCGCCTGGCCAAGTGAGCTCTTGGGCAAAATCTTTGGCGGAGAAACGGCGTCAGTGGGTGAATATCCGTTTTTGGTTACACTGCGACGTGGCCAGAAGTTTCGCTGCGGTGGAGCACTTATTTCACCAAGCTGTGTCCTAACCGCCGCCCATTGCCTGGAGCAGCGTCAGCTGTACGTTCAAGATCTCTTTGTGCACGCCCAACAACAGTGCCTGGGCAATCCCACATTGGAGAAGCATGTGCGCCAAGCCTGGCATGCCTGGATATCTCCGCAATACCGCCCCCAACATAGTCTGGACTCGGATATTGCAGTTATTAAGCTGAGACAAGCATTTGACTTACCCGCCGAGGCGAGCACTCTGCCACTCGACTACAATGAGCTGCCCTGCCAGGCCAATCTAACGGTTCTGGGCTGGGGCATGACCAACAATCGGTATCACTACTGGAACCAGTGCCTGCAGGTGGCCAGCGTCACTCAACTGGCACAGCAAGTGTGTGTCCAGCAACTGAGTCAGTTTAATCCCATCACGGGCAACATGTTTTGCGCCTTGGGCGCAAATAACACCGATGCCTGTCGCGGTGATTCTGGCGGTCCCATTCTGTACAATGGCCGTGCCGCCGGCATCGTTTCCTGGGGCTACGGTTGTGGTAAGGGCTATCCTGGCGTATATACACGGCTCAGCAGTTCAACGATATCTTGGGGTTTGAAGAGCTTCGTTGAGAGGCATTGCTAGATTTCTTCGAGCTCCGAGTTCAACGATATCTTGGGGCTTGAAGAGCTTCGTTGAGAGGCATTGCTAGAGTCCTTCCTCAAGTTCCTGACTCTAGCTCCGAGTTAAGTTAACATTCATGTTTTCATTCATTATGTATTATATATTCCTCGACTAATTGCAGCATTGTGAAAAGCACACAATGCGAAATTATAATGTCGAGGTGAGATCCATTGAAATAGTTCGCTGCATATATAATTGCAGATTGTTATTGATATAAGCGTTCAATAAATGGCTAAACAAATTGAGTTGTGGCTTGATACGCTTATCTCAGTCTGGACACGCCATGATCTGGTTATGGTTGTGCCCCATTGTGCTCTGGCTGCTACAAGTGGCCGCTGGACAACGCATTGTTGGAGGCCAGGAGACGAACATTGGTCAAGTGCCGTATTTGGTGTATCTGCGACGTGGTGGGCGCTTCATCTGTGGTGGTTCCATACTCTCGCCCAGGTGTGTGCTAAGTGCCGCACATTGTGTGTATGGCGAAGAGCCCAAGGATTACACCGTCCATGCGGGAGCCAGTCGACTGGATGTTGCGGCACCTGTCGTACGCAGCGTAGCTAAATTTCACATTGCTCCGAGCTACGAGCCCAGCAATTTCGACATGGATGTGGCCATATTGCAGTTAACCACCAGGCTCCCTCTGTCACCCGGTCAGGTGGCAAGAATTGCGCCCTGCCGCAGCGCGCCTGCCAACAACGCATATGTGCGGATCAGCGGTTGGGGTGTGCAGAGTGAGACAAGTCGTGAGCCGGCTGCTCAGGTGCGTACAGCTTTGGTGCGCGTCTTGTCCCAGGGGGAATGCCAACTGGCTTACGCTGGCCAAGCGAGGCTTAGCGATTCCATGCTCTGTGCTGCGGTGCGCGGCATTAGGGACTCATGTTCGGGCGATTCGGGAGGTCCGCTTGTCTATCGCGGCGATGTTTGTGGCATTGTCTCGTGGGGATTCGGTTGTGCTCGGGCCGCCTATCCCGGTGTCTACACCAATGTCGCCAGCAGTCGTGTGCAAAGTTTTATTCAACAAATCCTACAACAGTTGGGAAGCTAAAAAGGAGCTGCGTTCAGGACACAACTATCGAACACTCTGCTTAAACTATAACTAACTTGTTTTTTGAAACCGTTTATACCACAAGTCATGTGTTTACTTAATGACTTGATTAAAAAAGCATTAAATATATCAGCAATAACTACTTATTGAGCATATGTTTTTGATCATTTAGATATTTACATGCCCTGACTAAAAACAATACTAAAAAAAACTAGGTTCCACTAGTATGTTGTGGATGATCGAACAGAATTTGTAATGACAGCAAGGCCAAAAAAGATGAAATAACCAAAATGGGTTGTTTTTAGGTATCTAGATATTATCTGACTGCCGCTCTGGATTTTTAATGGAGTTACACTGCCGATGTCATTATATATTAAAAACAAAAAAAAAATCATAATAATTATTATTTGCACAATAAAATAATGTTACAATTATATTTCCTAGTCGTATATAAAAGCCGTGCAAATAAACGCGCGAGCCGACTCAGATCTGGAACCGGTTGTGGTTTATACAAAGTAACTGTTTTTCTGTTCTGTGTGCACAAGTGGTTCGGTTCGGATCGGATCGGCTAAGCAAATATATTGACGCAATGTGTGGTAAAGTCTGTTGCTGTGCTTCTGTTTATGAATAACCAATGCGAAGGGATTCGTTCCGGCTGGTGCTTATGCTCCTGCTACGGATAGCTAATGGCAAGGCGGACAGTGTGCCGGGTGCTCGGATTATTGGCGGCACACTGGTCGACATTAGCAGTGTACCATACTTAATCAATCTACGCATCGATGGCTCTTTCACCTGCGGCGGCACACTAATCACACCCACCCATGTCCTGACAGCAGCTCATTGTGTGAAGGGTGTCGCGGCCAACAGACTGCAGGTGGTTGGTGGCGGCACACTGCTAACGGACAGGACGGGTGTGCGACGCAGTGTGGCCAAGGTGTATACGCCCAAGGCGTACAATACGCGCAGCCTGCACTCGGATGTGGCCGTGCTGAAGCTGCAGTCGGCGCTGGAGGGTCCCAATATTGCAACCATTTCGCTGTGCAATTCCAGCTGGCAAGCCGGCAATCTGATCAAAGTCTCAGGCTGGGGCAAGACGGCAGAGAATAGCAAAAGTGTCTCGCAGCAAGTGAGAAGCGTGGACGTGTCCCTGATCACACGCAAGAGTTGCATAGATCAGTACAAGCTGCGTGGCACGATCAGTAGCACAATGTTCTGTGCGGCGGGACCGGGTGTCAAGGATGCCTGTGAGGGCGATTCAGGTGGTCCAGCAGTCTTTCAAAATCAAGTGTGCGGCATTGTGTCTTGGGGTCTGGGTTGCGGCAGACGCAACTATCCCGGTGTCTATACAAGTGTAAAGACTGTACGAGGCTTTATCGATAAGGCGTTAGCCTTGTGATCGAATATTAATGAATATTTCTAAAAGTTTAACTTAAATCGAATGTGTAAATCGCAGTTGCAACTTAAATCTAAGTTTCTACATATATAATAAATTGTTTTAAATATAATATATATGAAAACATTAGACTTACCGCTGTTGCGCAGCTCCAAAGGAACGCTGATGTGAACACCAACGTTCTGTAGATAGACATTATAGGGATTGTTAATGGTGGTCACCACTGGATAGTACTCATTGACCAGCATTGTTGTTGCTGCTGCCGCGGCATCGTTCATCACATGGCCAAGGTTCGTTTGCGTGCTCAAATGGAAGCTGCAATGAAAGTTCAACGGAGCGTTAAATGATGACTGCATGCAATTGATGTTTGGATAAAAATATTGTTAGCTTCCGGTATGAAACGTTTTGACCTACGTGGGCGCAATATAGCAAATGGGATTGATTGTCAGATTATCATCGAGATCGCGAGTGCGCGTGTGATGCCGGAACGGCTGACGTGTATAGTTGGCGCTGCATGTGAGCAGTGCACCCAATTGATCTGTACCCATGAGTGCCTCCAATCGGACAATGCGCAGTTGGGTGTTCTCATTGAACTGATGCGCCTCTGTGCTGCACATCAGCTGATAGTAACAGCCCGGTTCCAATCGCATATTCTTCTCATAGTTCATGGGCTTCAAGTGCTCCTCCTTCTGCTGGTTGCGTAGCTCCAGCAGATTGGAAAAGCATAAATACTTCAGCGCCTCCAGCTTATAGCTATGCTGCGAGTTACTCGCATCGGCGAGCACCACATGAAAACTGCGAATGCGCAGCGGCACATCGGTTATAACCCTGCACGAAATAAGCGGTGGGATTAGTTTAAAATCAATTTAAGGACCAATCAATATCAATTTACCGCACTATTATATGCAGCTGCAAGACATCGTTGTTGTTTAGCTGAATTTGTGGGAATGTGGCACACAACTCTAGAACATCTCTGACCTTGTCCAAATCAATTTGAATTGGTGACTTTACGCTAGCCAACGCAGTGCTCCACAGTGCATGAATCTCGGGCGTTAGTTGATTTTGAGGCAGTGGTGGCACACTCTGAAACACCTGCCACAGATTCTCCAGAAGCAGCACGCGATCCTTTTGTTCTCCATGATGCCGCAACGACAGTGCCTCAATGCTGCAGGCAATATAATCTGCCACAGAAGCTGAGAGCAGCGAACAGCGTAGCGTCTTCAAAAGCACATCACTGAATATTGTGGACCATTTCTCTTGGCGATAGTCGGGCAGCATTAGAGAATACAGGCTAAAAATTGAGAAAAGCGATTCGATAGGAGTCATCTTTTGAACACTATAGATACTTACGTTAATGCTTTAGCGTGATCGCCACTCCGCAAATACTCCTCGGCCATGTCGATGGCGAGTTTCTTACGGAATCTCAAACACTTGTAGATCTTAAACTGTGCCATCGCTTGACTCAGCAGCGCAATAATTGATGTTGAGTGGTTATAGTTGCGTTCCTGCTCGATAAGCTGTCCATTCGCTTGCTGCTCAGCAACTGGGTCACCCGTCTTTACGGCGCGTATGCCAAAGAACTCTGTGTACAAATTTGACGGCGTCTGAGCCGACGTCGCATCCGCTGAAAGCGTGCTGCTGGCCTGTTGGGCGGCCTCGCGTCGCTTGATTACATGCTCGGCAGCCTTCTGGTAGTAAATGCCCGGATGCTGAGTTTGCAAGGCAGGCAAACCGTTTTTGATGGCCTCACAGAAGAGCTCCGCGAAGACAGAGTGCCTGCAAGAAGTAATCATCAACAGGAATGGAAAATAATCCTCATAGTCCCAAAGACTTAAAAACTCTTGCAAACATATAGATATATTTGCATTTGTTTTTTGCTAGTGTTTTTAGTCCTTGAAAGTGATTCAAATGTGCTGCTTACTGCGTACTTAGCCAGGCATGATGCTCAAAGGCCAAATCCTTAAAGCCCACACAGATTTTGTATTTGTCGACGTGTACAATAAACTGATTAATGGAATCCCTGGGCGTTTTCAGCTTAAACATTAAACGGCACATCTTGTAATTGAGAAAGCCGGCGATTGTTTTAATTTCCATGCAATTGGCATCAGTGATTCGTATTTCATCCAAGTTACCATAAGCCTGAAAATAGTGTCTGAAAGCACAATCACAATTAATGATAACTAAAGTTAACTTAATTTGTGCTTACTTTTGTGCTGGACTAAATTCCTGTCGCATTTCAGCGACAAAACCCAGCTTGAATTGATGACGTATCTTCAGCGTAGTATGAGCCGCCGAAAGCTGCTCCCGATGGGCACGTATGCGCTTAGACATAAGTGCATAGTAGGATTGAGACATGTCGAAGAATGCCGATTCCAGTCGCAACGTGTAGCCCATTAAATGCTCCGTGTGCGGCAAAATGAACAGCATTTTGCTTGTAATGCCACAGGCGGATGTCAAACTTGCAGCGCGTTCAGCGGCCACCATATCCTCACCGGGTGGCAGGGGTGCTGCCTTCTGAAGCAGCACTAGGCAAAGACGTGTATAACGCTCTTGAAGTGCATTCTTTAAGGCCTGCACGGTTGCCGCACACTGCACTTGTTTCTCTGTCCACTGGCTGTCGTTCCATTCGATATCCTGAAAGAGTACTACCACTGATGGCAGCACATGCAGATGCTTAAGCATCCAGTTGCGCTTAAGTATTCCTTTAGGATGGTACCACTCGTAAGATGCGCGTTTTGGCTTTGCAACGGGAAACTCATAGTTGGGAGGAAGTAGTTTGTATTGCACAGCCGACCGATCCCTGTCCCGATCTGATGGTTTCCGTTGCAGAGTGCCGCTGAAGGCATCCCAAATGGATTTATGTGTGCTTTGGCGAGCAATGTCCAAGCCACAGAAACCTATCAGAGGTTGTGGTATCACGAGCAGCTCTGACGGCAGAGTGGTGCCATCAATCGTCATAGTTTTGTGTGTGTGTAATAGATGTTAGTTTCCACCCCGCACACTGCGGACACAACTCTCCTTCTCGTTTAATGGTTAATCACTACGTATGGATATTTTAATTTCGATTTTCTCAGTGCATAACTCGAATATGAATTTGTGAATATTAATTTTGGTGTGTGGTGCGCTGTTATTGTTAAAATTGCAGCAAATTTCACAGTAGAGGATGTAAATAAACGCCGCCCTAGAAAATGCAATTCGCAATCAGCTGTAGCTGTACGTAAGCGCGTTATCGTCATCGTCATCGTCATCGAGTAGCTGGTTAAGACGCGCATGCAACCCTGCGGCATAGCTGTCACACGAGCTGTCAGTGGGCTGTCTTCGGCTTCTTTATACGTGTCGCACAACGTACTTTCACATTCGTTTTGTTATTTTCGGTCAGAACACAGGTAAAGCAGCTAGTTTGTGTATGGAGTATAAAAACAATTGAATTTACAAATTGTATCTTATTTGACAATTTTCAGTGCATCTCGTGCTAACAACCACCACGAACACAAAAAATGGCTCCACCACAGAGAATGCGCGTCGCCAATGAGAAGGCCAGCAAATATGTGACGATGCGTGGCAATGTACCCAAATCCACGGTAGGTGTACAAAAACTGTAATTGAGCATCTTAATATGCTTATACGTAAATTACTTAACACACTGTTCTACGACTGCACCAACAACAGCATTGAGATAACGACAAATGCAATTGCCAGCTAGAAACAAAACCAATAGCGAAAAGTGCCACGCCGTCATTGATTTTATTGTTGTTGCAAGTGTACGTGTTTGTGTGCGTATGTGTGAGACATGACATGAATGTTATCGCTACTTCTGCTACTGTTAAGCTTTAGCTCTAATGATCTTTCCAAGCAATGTTTATGTCTATGTCTAATACGTATTTTTTTTTATTTATTTGTTTTCAGAAAGCGAAAGAAGGCCAATATCCGGTTGGACCTTGGCTCCTGGCGTTGTTTATCTTTGTTGTGTGCGGTTCAGCGATTTTCCAAATCATTCAATCTATTCGGGCAGCGTAAAGCTGCGAACAGCCAAAACAACAACAACAGTTATACCCTAAGCTCAACACACATTCAAACACACACACACACATATAAGAAACACAGGTCTGACGTCTTTTCCCTAAATGAACACTCGTAACTGAACTATCCCGACATTATGTGCAACGTCCGCAGAGATTCGAGCTCCACGACAAACTTGGCTTTCCAGAGTTCACCGAATTGAATTGCATGCAATATGTTCTTTCATATACAATGTGCAAAATTGAAGTCCATATATTTGTAATTTTATTAATTATTAAGCTTACACAATCCAAACATTTTCTGTGCGGTTTATTGCAAAAAAGCATTCCTGCGAATCGCTCCGCGCTCAAACAAATTACTTATTTGCTGATTGTGCATTAGCTCAAGCACAATATTTATAGTTAATATGCATTTTTTAAATGCTGTGGCGACAGTTGATAATGTGAAAAGTTTAAGCGTTGTTTTCGGGTACGAGGACGATTAGAAAATACTATGAGTAAATGCAATGATGAATATATATGATAATTTTTTACCTAAAACTTACCCCTTGTGTTTTTCTTTCAATGCAACATTTTTCGAAAGCTTGGACATTTTTTGTGTATGTTTATTGTTAGCAACTACAGTTTAGTGACTGTATGTGTATGTGTGTGTAAGGTGTATTTATACTGGTGCGGTTTTATTTATGCAAGTCTTTAGCCTCTGCAGACCCTGTAGTTTGTTTCGTTCTATGTATTAGTGTAGGCTTGTGCTTAGAGATCCTCATCGTCGTCGGGCAAGGCAGTTGACTGGGCCTCGTGCAAATCGCGTTCAATTTGCTGCTGCCAATCCTTGTCCATTTTAACTTCAGGTGGCAGCAACGCCGGCATGGCAACAAACTCCAAATTTGGATCGCCGACCAGCTTGCGGGCGAGCCAAAGGAACGGTTTCTCAAAGTTGTAGTTCGATTTAGCCGATATGTCGTAATACTGCAGGTTCTTCTTGCGATGAAATACGATGGTTTTGGCCTTAACCTTTCGATCCTTGATATCGACTTTGTTGCCACACAGGACAATTGGAATATTGTCGCAAACGCGCACTAGATCGCGGTGCCAGTTGGGTACGTTCTTGTAGGTGACACGTGATGTCACATCGAACATAATTATGGCGCCTTGTCCTTGAATATAGTAGCCGTCACGAAGACCACCAAATTTCTCCTGTCCAGCAGTGTCCCAGACATTAAAACGTATGGCGCCGCGATTGGTGTGAAATACCAATGGATGCACTTCAACGCCCAATGTTGCAACATATTTCTTGTCAAATTCGCCAGTCACATGGCGTTTGACAAATGTCGTCTTTCCGGTGCCGCCATCGCCCACCATAATGCACTTAAAAGTCGGCATATCCTGTTGAACAGACATTTTTATATATACGCGCTGTCTTGCTCTCTATACCAATTATAAATGTATAAAAGAAAAATCAAGCGCGAGCTCAAGTTTTTAAAGTTTGTATAAAATTAATTTGGTAGACGCAAATGGCGAAATATTTTATTTTTTCGCCTTTTTTGATGTGGTACTGTCAAAAACTGAAATTCAAATGGCGGAATTCGGTAGAAAGAGGGACCTCTAAAAGCTAGTGATGGTCCTAATGTGCTAAAGCATCGATGCTGCTAAAATCGTCTTATCGATGCTTTTGGGCTTTACTGCAAAAAGCACTGCTAAAAAATCGTTTCGTGTGTGGGTCTTATAAACAGCTGATTACTGTAAACGCGTCCGATTTCTCAATAAGTTCGTAAATGATTTAATGAAAATGAACATAAAACACAATATTTAAATAATAAAAAAACTAATGCGCCGTATTTTTACGTCGGCGTACGCACATACAATGTCCAAAAACAAGGGAAAATCAAAAGCAACCGCCGCTGCCGGTACGTCGGTTACACCGGTTGCTGCTAACACGCCGGTCACACTGGACAAAAGCGGCAACATTGTCATTAAAATACTGGCCAAACCCGGCGCCAAACAGAATGGCGTCACCGACATAAGCCTAGAAGGCGTCGGTGTTCAAATTGCAGCGCCGCCCAGCGAGGGAGAAGCCAACGCCGAGCTAGTGAAATTCCTATCAAAAGTGCTGGGACTACGAAAGAGCGACGTGTCTCTGGACAAGGGTTCCCGTTCACGAAATAAATTGATACTCATCAGCAAAGGCGCCTCCACTGTGGAGGTCATAGAACAGTTGCTGCGCAAAGAATGTGAATCGTAATGGATTTCAATTTTCAGTGGCAAATAAAAAACTCGTTATTATTTTAAACACAACTTGCTGTTTATTTATATTTTTATGTTTATTATCGATCCGATCATCCAACCTTATTACATATTTTTATGGCTAGCGCATATGAAGTCTTTGTATTTGCAAATATATAAATTACTTGGATTCTAAATTAGAAGTTTCTAATGAACGACAACTGCTCAATGTATAGTGAATGTTTTTTTTAAGGTACTAACTTAACTGTTTGTTGGTTTGTTCGTGAGTTAAGCGTATTATTGTCGCCTATAACGCGACAAAATGTTAATACAAATTACAAGTGTAAACTGAAACATAAAATAACTCCATCATGTTGTACAAATTAAACATAAGCAGTTATGAAATGTGTGTTTCGAGTTTTTAAGTAATTGTGTGTGTGTGTGTGGTGTGTATGCAAATGTATGTGTAAATGAGCTGAAACGGGGGGGCGAGGGGTGTTTGTTTAATCGACCTCCTCCATGTGAGAAGCATCCTCGGTGTCCTCAACGAGAGAAGGAGCATCGCCGGCGCTCTGAGCATCTTCGGTGGTCATCGGCTCGTCCTCATCAATGCCAAGACCCAGCTTGATCATGCGATAGATGCGGCTGGCGTGCACCTGGGGGCTATCCAGGGAGAAGCCAGATGACAGCAGCGATGTCTCGAACAACAGAATGACCAAATCCTTGACGGCCTTATCGTTCTTATCGGCATCGGCCTTCTGACGAAGGGTCTCCACAATTGGGTGATCGGGATTGATCTCCAAATGCTTCTTGCCGGCCATGTAGCCCATGGTAGAGGCATCACGCAGTGCCTGGGCCTTCATGATGCGCTCCATGTTGGCAGACCAACCGAACTGCGAGGTGACAATGCAGCAGGGCGAGTCAACCAGACGGTTAGACACGACGACCTTCTCAACTTTGTTGTCCAAAATCGATTTCATCAGCTTGCACAGGTTCTCGAACTTGGACTTGTCCTCCTCACGCTTCTTCTTCTCTTCCTCATCCTCGGGCAATTCGAGACCCTCCTTGGTGACGGACACGAGCTGCTTGCCCTTGTACTCCTTCAGATGCTGGATGACATACTCATCAATGGGTTCGGTCATGTAGACGACCTCGAAGCCGCGTGCCTTAACGCGCTCAACGAAAGAAGAGTTGCTGACCTGATCCTTGGTCTCGCCAGTGATGAAGTAAATGTGCTTCTGGTTCTCCTTCATGCGAGACACATAGTCAGCCAGAGAGCAGTAGTCATCTCCAGAGGCGGATGTGTGGAAGCGCAAGAAATCGGCAAGCTTGGCGCGATTGTTGCTATCCTCATGGACGCCCAGTTTCAGATTCTTGCTGAACTGGTCGTAGAACTTCTTGTAGTTCTCCTTGTCCTCGGTGAGCTCCTCAATCAGCTCCATGGTCTTCTTGACTAGATTCTTACGGATGACCTTCAGTACCTTGTTCTGCTGCAGCATCTCACGGGAGATGTTAAGAGGCAGATCCTCAGAGTCGACAACGCCCTTGACGAAGTTCAAGTACTCAGGAATAAGATCCTCGCAGTTGTCCATAATGAACACTCGACGCACATAAAGCTTGATGTTGTTGCGCTTCTTCTGGTTTTCAAACAGATCGAAGGGTGTGCGGCGTGGGATGAAAAGCAGAGCACGGAACTCGAGCTGACCCTCAACAGAGAAGTGCTTAACAGCCAAATGATCCTCCCAGTCGTTGGTCAACGACTTGTAGAACTCTCCGTATTCCTCCTGGGAGATATCATCGGGGTTGCGAGTCCAGATGGGCTTGGTCTTGTTTAGCTCCTCATCCTCGGTGTACTTCTCCTTGATGGTCTTCTTCTTCTTGGCGTCCTTATCTTTTTTGTCGGCATCCTCATCCTCGCCAACATCCTCGATCTTGGGCTCATCTGTGTCCATCTCCTTCTTCTCCTCACCCTCCTTCTTCTCATCATCAGCCTCATCATCGCTGACCTCCTTCTCGCGCTCCTTCTCCACCAACAGTTTGATGGGGTAGCCAATGAACTGTGAATGCTTGTTCACAATCTCCTTGATCTTGCTCTCCTCAAGGTAGTCGGTCTGATCCTCCTTGATGTACAGCACAATCTTGGTGCCACGGCCCAAAGGCTCGGAGTTGTCAGCACGGACAGTGAATGAGCCACCGGCGGACGATTCCCAAACGTACTGCTCATCATCATTGTTCTTGGAGGTGACCGAGACACGATCAGCCACCAGATAGGCGGAGTAGAAGCCCACACCGAACTGACCAATCATGGAAATGTCAGCGCCAGCCTGCAATGCCTCCATGAATGCCTTGGTGCCCGACTTGGCAATTGTGCCCAAGTTGTTGACCAAATCGGACTTGGTCATACCGATACCGGTATCGATGATGGTCAATGTACCAGCGGTCTTGTTTGGGATCAGCTTGATGTACAGCTCCTTGCCGGAGTCAAGCTTGCTGGGATCCGTCAGCGATTCATAGCGGATCTTGTCGAGGGCATCAGATGCGTTGGAAATCAATTCACGCAAGAAGATTTCTTTGTTTGAGTAGAATGTGTTGATGATCAACGACATAAGCTGAGCAATCTCAGCTTGGAATGCGAAAGTCTCAGCTTCTTCAGGCATCTGCAAAAAACAATAATAAAAATAATGTTAAACAAACCGTGGTAAATATTTAGATAATTTTTTACATGTATTTTATTTACATTTACAGTAGTGTAAAGAGAGCGAACATTTCGCCATTTGCTTTAGGGTTCTCTTTCGTGAGAGAGGAGTATATGCATTTGCTTGCTTAATCACTCTCACTCTCTTGCACACATGTGTATGTATGAGTTGCACACAATTGATGTACGCACTGTTTCATTTGTATGAATGTTCATCAACGATGTATACACATGTGCAAATATTATAAGTTGCTATGCGTGTTACTCGAAAAAAAAAGAAGTTTAGTGTTGCTAACACTTAGAAATTACCAGAAACCTCCCTTTTCAAAGAGTCAGTAAAAAAAAAATAATTCTTTTGTTCTAGAACATTTCCATCGACTCGCATTTTTTCGGCACATTTCGACTGTGAGAGTGAATGAGACAAAGCTAGCTGCAAGCACGTGCAATTTAAGAGTTGCATAGATACGTATGTATGCACAAATGAAAAAAAAAATTGGCTGATGTCACGTTTGAATTACTTATTTTACATCGCAATTAAACACATGTGAACCTTTTCGCAACGATATTCTAGAAGCGTCGACACTTTTATTTAACCGGCATAATCTGAGCGTGAATCAGCGACAGACGCGCTCTTTGAATTATAAAAATTGCTCTTTACTTCGTTCAAGCACGTTGGTTAAACAATAAAATTTGCAAAATTTTAAAATTATGAATGAAAAATATGCACTTTGACCGCAATTTCTAGAAATTTCTTCAATCGATATGAAAAGAAAATGTGTCAAGAGCGTATCCTTCACATATACACACGCACACTTTTAAATGAACCACAAAATTTTGCAAACACTTTAATGCACTTTCTTTGGAATTAAAAATAAAAGTTTGAGTATAATTTATATTTTCTTACCTTGATTGATTATTTTTCACAAAATATACTTTAGAAACAGTAAGTTTTCAAGCTTTCTTTGGGCAGAAAATGAAATTCACTTTATCGCTTTGTTTTGTCTTCAAGCAGACGCACACCTCACGAAATTTTCTCCAATACTGACAAGCCGGCAATAGCTTGCTGCTGCTTTTATAGAGGGCGCACAAAATGCTTCGAAGCTTCTAGAGACTTCTAGAGCCTTCTACTCCCCAGGGCTGCGTGTTCCGGTTGCTAACACACGGTTGCACGGAGGCAGTTAACAGTGCTGTAAATAGCCAACGAGTATGTTAAAAAACATACAAATTTACGTACTCGATGGACATGTAAAGTTCTGGAAGCGGTACACTTCTAGAAAAAATTTACAAATTGTTTTTAAATCAAATATTTTTATATGCAAAGTTTCTCAACATATGACAGTTTTAAAGGTTGTGGTTCACAGTCTTAATTATTGTTATTTGCTTCAAAGCTTCAGCTTTATCACTGTAGTGCTATAAATAAATGGGTTATAAGAATTTGATATATATATACCAGTATTAATACAAACAAATTGTTATGTGTAGTTTTAGTATTTTTTTTTTTGGTATTCAGTGTGGCCAAATTGAGTAAAACTGTGTGCGGCTTTCTGATGTATATTTTAGCGCTATAGTTGGCGTCGCCTACGAATTTTGTTTATCTTTTAAGTTTGAAATTATAAATATATAATCTACTATATGCCAATATGGGTGGCACCAGATGCATTTTTCAAGATTGCCAAGTCTCTTCACAACGCAATCCAAAAATGCACTTTTTCAAACTGCCAGTTCGTGATCCAGCTCTTCTGGAAGCCTGGCTAAAGAATTGCGGCAACGCTGACATTTTAAATGTTGCACGCGAAAAGC
The DNA here is from genome assembly GCA_035044485.1 of Scaptomyza reducta. Lineage (NCBI taxonomy): Eukaryota > Metazoa > Arthropoda > Insecta > Diptera > Drosophilidae > Scaptomyza > Scaptomyza reducta. The sequence continues at coordinate 199,195 of JAWNNV010001087.1, read as the reverse complement.
TAACAAACCGTGCCATTTGCGCGCGACACTTTCGCTACGAATGCTTTATGAACTATAAAATGGATCGACTTATTCCAAAGCAGGTGCCCACACTGGTGCGCGTAAGCAAGGATCTGGCATGGGATTTGGAGCACCTCGACGAAAATGGCGAAGCAACCATGATCAAGTTGCCTGTTCCAAAATCGGTACATTTGATACCACCAGACAATTTTGAGTGTCCACTTGGCTTCGCAGACGGCAAGCTATTTGGTCGAAAGTACGCTGTGAAGAGAAGCATGACTCCAAAGCCCATATCTATGGATGCAAAAAGACAAAAAGTCGTTCATATGCAAGAGCAGAACCCAACAAAAAATATTGATTTATCTTTAACCGTCGATTTGACGTCTGACAACAGTAACGCCAGTGGGTCGACACTGGAGCTAAGCGGAAGGCCAGCTGATTTAAAAGCTAGCCCTATAAAAGAAGAAGTTGCTGTCATAATTGATTCAATTATGCCAACGTCACCGTCCGAAAACAGCTCAGAAGATCTCCAGAATAAATATGATGAGCTAAGAGCCAGCTTTGATCAACTTACAAAGGAGAACGCAGACTTAAAGCATTCCGTGTTAAAACTGGAAGCACACAAAAAATCAACCACCTCATCCAGTGTCTCTACGGCGCCCCATTTGACCAAGACACTGCTTTATAATAGTATTAAAAAGTATTTAGGTCCAACAATGGCTGCACTCGTGCGCATGGAAATGTTTGGCGGAGCTGAACGTGGCTGGAAGGATGATGAACGCGACTTTGCCACAGAGTTGTTGCAGCTGGGCGAAAACGTGTATGCACACTGCTGCGAAGAGTGGCGTTTCCGGTTGCCCTCATTGCGAATGGCACGCAGCTGGTTGGCGGACAAGAGTGCTCCAGATGATGGAGAGAATGCAGACCTATAAATCTTATTTACATACCAACTTGAGTGATTAACTATGAACATATATTTCGAATGCTGTGATTAATACCTTAATAGTGTTAGTGTGTGAATCAGGAGATACCTTTACATCTGAATTGATTGTGTACATTGCCAGTTATCTTTAGTTAAGTGCTCATAAAAATATCACGTACATTTTGTTCGAGGCCATCCATGCCGAATTCTTAATTTACCCATGCCAATCTTTATGAGCATAATCCCTGGCACAATGTCTGCAAAAACATATAAATCATAATTGCCACATTATTAAAATGCGATTTGGAAAACTAACACGCCTCAAAGCTATTCCGGTCTTCCAACTGATCAGACGTACCAAAAATCAAAATATAATAGACGACTTTAATATGTGGCCACGTCTAACCCCGCTTGCGGTAAGTAAAGGACACAATTCATTTGTGGAAGGCTCCTAATCTCATATAATTTTTTTTTTTCAGCTAGCAGTGCTGCTCCCATTCCTTGCAATAGTTGATTGCGATTCCTGTTCCGATTGTTCATTGACCGGTGGAGTATATGCCTGCATTGATGAATTTACCTACGGAGTCTGCTTTGGTCAGGAGTTTGTCGATCCTAACGGGATTCGGCCATGTCCGGATGCAACCTATTGCAACGTTGACGGATCGTTTTGTTCGCCAATTGAAACCTCATCTGTAAGTTTTCTCAAAAAAAATGTAATGCTTGCCACTTTGTATATTACACACATTGTGTTTCAGCCATCTTGTGTGACTTCCACGACAACAGTTCCATCGACTGAATCTTCTACAGATTCAACAACATCTGCATCAACAGAATCTTCCACAGATTCGACTACAGTTGCATCAACAGGATCTTCCACAGATTCGACTACAGTTGCATCAACAGGATCTTCCACAGATTCGACTACAGTTGCATCAACAGAATCTTCCACAGATTCGACTACAGTAGCATCAACAGATTCGACTACAGCTGCATCTACTGAATCTTCCACAGATTCGACTACAGTTGCATCAACAGGATCTTCCACAGATTCGACTACAGTTGCATCAACAGGATCTTCCACAGATTCGACTACAGTTGCATCAACAGAATCTTCCACAGATTCGACTACAGTAGCATCAACAGATTCGACTACAGTTGCATCAACAGAATCTTCCACAGATTCGACTACAGTAGCATCAACAGATTCGACTACAGTTGCATCAACAGAATCTTCCACAGATTCGACTACAGTTGCATCAACAGAATCTTCAACAGATTCGACTACAGTTGCATCAACAGAATCTTCCACAGATTCGACTACAGTAGCATCAACAGATTCGACTACAGTAGCATCAACAGATTCGACTACAGTTGCATCAACAGAATCTTCCACAGATTCGACTACAGTAGCATCAACAGATTCGACTACAGTAGCATCAACAGATTCGACTACAGTTGCATCAACAGGATCTTCCACAGATTCAACAACAGCTCCATCTACTGAGTCTTCCACAGATTCGACTACAGTTGCATCTACTGAATCTTCCACAGATTCGACTACAGTTGCATCAACAGAATCTTCAACAGATTCGACTACAGCTGCATCAACAGATTCGACTACAGTTGCATCAACAGAATCTTCTACTGATTCGACTACAGCTGCATCAACAGGATCTTCCACAGATTCGACTACAGTTGCATCAACAGAATCTTCCACAGATTCGACTACAGTAGCATCAACAGATTCGACTACAGCTGCATCAACAGAATCTTCCACAGATTCAACAACATCTGCATCTACTGAATCTTCCACAGATTCGACTACAGTTGCATCTACTGAATCTTCCACAGATTCGACTACAGTTGCATCAACAGAATCTTCTACTGATTCGACTACAGCTGCATCAACAGGATCTTCCACAGATTCGACTACAGCTGCATCAACAGATTCGACTACAGTTGCATCAACAGAATCTTCCACAGATTCGACTACAGTTGCATCAACAGAATCTTCCACAGATTCGACTACAGTTGCATCAACCGAATCTTCAACAGATTCGACTACAGTTGCATCAACAGAATCTTCCACAGATTCGACTACAGCTGCATCAACAGAATCTTCCACAGATTCGACTACAGTTGCATCAACAGAATCTTCCACAGATTCGACTACAGCTGCATCAACAGAATCTTCCACAGATTCGACTACAGTTGCATCAACAGAATCTTCCACAGATTCGACGACAGTAGCATCAACAGATTCGACTACAGTTGCATCAACAGAATCTTCCACAGATTCGACTACAGCTGCATCAACAGAATCTTCCACAGATTCGACTACAGCTGCATCAACAGAATCTTCCACAGATTCGACTACAGTTGCATCAACAGAATCTTCCACAGATTCGACGACAGTAGCATCAACAGATTCGACTACAGTTGCATCAACAGAATCTTCCACAGATTCAACAACATCTGCATCTACTGAATCTTCCACAGATTCGACTACAGCTGCATCAACAGAATCTTCCACAGATTCGACTACAGTTGCATCAACAGAATCTTCCACAGATTCCACTACAGTTGCATCTACAGAATCTTCTACAGATTCGACAACAGAGTCTTCAACAGTTTCTTCGACAAGTGCATCTACGGACTCGTCTACATCCCAGTCTACGGAATCAACTACAACACCAGCAAATAATCCCCCAGACATAGATCCTGATGTGTTTTGTGAAGGTCTACGTAAAAATGGCTATTTCAGAATTGAGAGTGATTTAACATGCAAAGAGTAAGTAACTGGCTAATCGCAAGAATCTTGTAGTGTGACAACAATTTTACGCTTTTGCAGTTATATATACTGTTACAAACTATCTGGAGAATATCTTGGCTGGCTTTACCATTGCAACACTGACGAATATTTCAACTCCCAGATCAGCCGCTGTGGAACTGAACGACCTGATGACTGCTGATTATGTCTGTTTTATTCGAAATGAATATTTAATAAAATAAAAAATCAAATACAATGCATGAAAGAAGTAAATACAAATTCTGATAAATAAATTAATATAAGTTTAACAGATCAGTTCAACTATTCAGATTTCTATATATGGATATACTGTTAAGTATAGAAGAACAAGTATCAAATACATTTTCACATAGAACAAAAACTATCAAATTAATTTTCAAATTTTTTTATTGTTACAATGTATAATACAGAAATGTGCATACATGAAAGTACGTAATGAAAATTCTGGTAAATAAATTAATTTAAGCTTAACAGATAAGTTCAACTATTCAGATTTCTATATAAAGAACAACAACTATCAAATTAATTTTCACATTTTTTTTATTGTTACATTGTATAATACAGAAATTTGTATATATAGTTTTGTGCTTCATGTACAATATTCAGGTTTTTTGTTTTCACAGTATTCTCCATTAAACCAGAAATTTGCTCCACAAGTTTGTAAGATGCCAGACCACTCGCTTTTTTTTTTATCAAAATAACACTGCACATACCTAAGATATTCATAATGTGAGTAGGGTTAAAAATAAATGTTTCCAATGTTTTCATAAATATTTACGTGGTGCAGGTGGGATCTAACTCGTTTGTGAACTGTTTATTCTGTTGAGTATCCCTACAAAGAGTTACTGGATCTCGTGGAGCTTTTGTCGTTGGTTCTGGCGTTGTTGGACTGCTAGTTACAGCACTATCTTTTCTACAATTTGCTACGCTCGTAGCTTTCGGATAACATATAAATTTTTCTCCGGTGCATTGGAAATCCTTGGGACATTCGATATAATCCCCAGTTGGTGTGCCTTAATAATGGAATTTCTATAAATGGAAAGTTGAAAGAACAACATTCAAGATGCTTACCATTATAGCAAATTGAAAAGGTATTTTCGCTGTGACACGCAGCACGAACCGCTGTTTGGCAAATATCACACTGACCCTTTGAACTGTTGGGTAATGCTAATGCAACTAGAAGAAGCGATGCCTAGGAAGAAAGAGAATAGCATATACCCTTAAGATAATGATGCGTTAGGGATCGTACTTACGAATTTTGAGAACTGTAACATTGTTGAAAGCGAGCGTAGCGATTATGAGAAACTGCTCGAAAAATGGATTTGCATTTGGTTTATAAACAGAGATAAGAAAGAAAGATTGCAATCATAAAGAATTTTCGGCATAATATTTGATCACTTGCTTTTAGTTTTGACAAGTCATAAACATATATTCGTGGTAAAGTCTATATCTATTCTGTGAATGATCTTATGCTTTTGTTTTTGTACAATATTATCTTAGATAAAAATCGAGGGCCAAGCAAAGTCTTCTTGACGTATCTGTTTGCATACCTAATAACAAAATTGATAATTATTTTCAAAACAATTGTTTTTTATTGTGCTCAACACGTTTGAAATGAGCGTAGAAAGATGTTTACTAGAAATAAGGTACATTTTTAAGAAGCGCCTCAGGTACATCCATCAGGTTTATTTGCTTGACATTCGTCTGCCCAAAAATATGGCTTTTTTTTGGTGGCACATTCATATATATAGCCCGTCAATGCGCCATTTACTCCATTTTCAACACATATAATAAAACTAAAAATAAAACGATTAATTAAGGTTGACTATTTCGCAATGATAGCTATTTACGTATTGCAAGTGGGATCGTCAGTGTTCCTATAGGATCCAACTTGGTCTAAGTTAGAGCAAAACACTTCTGGATCGATTGGGCCAGGCTTACAGATCGGTTGATAGTCAACTTCCGGATAACATATGAATTTATCACCGGTACAAATATAACCACTTGGGCAGGTTATAACGTCGTTCGTGGCTGTATCTATCAGTTTGTCAGATTGTTTAATTTTAACCATTAATAATATATTTTGTAAATTTCACTTACCATTAAGGCATATCGAAAAGGTATTCTCGCTATGACAGGCTGCCTTTCCAATCTGACACACATCACAGTTAGCATCTATATATGTCGCTAGTAGCTTATATTAAATATATTTGTTAATACTTATCTAACTTTTCGAGTCAGTCTAGTTACCAGAGACAAAAACACTCTTAGCCACATTTTGATCTATTCGCGGTCAGTTCACGTTTTCAACTAAAATACTTTGTGCTAAAGTAATATAATATATATAGGCCAGATTTATCTCAAATAAACATATAATCTTATCAAAGGCTTTAATTCTAAATATTTTTATAAAAATAAACATAAGACAAAGTATCAGATTATCAGCATCACTGGCCATCCTAATAAAAAGTTTGATTTTTGTAGTATAGCTTAAAAATAATAATAATTGTAAATACATTTAAGAATCTTTGAAGTCGTCCTTTGAGTTGCATAATTACCTTTGAAAGTCCAAAGATTGGGGTTTATGCTTGAAGTTCCTAGAGTTTTAGCCACATTTGTTACGTTAGCGACCCCTTTAAAGTTTAAGCTAATATGCTGCATACAGAAATATGCCTTAATTGGTATCTCTTTAATCTTTGAAGTCATGGAAAGCTTATGTTTGTATATTTTTTCGAGTTTTATTACGCACTTAAGCATTCGTTAATAAATTAAAGAAAATTACTTGTATTATTACGATTAGTCTTAAACATATATATATATATATATATATGTGTATATGTATATTCACAAATTGAAGGCGCATTCGTAAGCTGTAAGCTGTCTAGTATACAATGTTTAGGAATATATTCGAGTTCAAGTATAAGAAATGCATATAAATACAATTAAATAACTTTTGATCAGTTGCTCCTAATAAGGCAGCGTTATCTTGTGGACGTAATGGACATACATTTCGGTACTGGTATGCATGTACATAAGTACATGTGTATATATGTTTCAATAATACTAGGTAAATATGAATTCGCACAGTTGCCGCTTAGTCTTCGTTTAGTTACATAAATATATGTATCATCTAAAATATATATCTAAATGTAAAAACACAACATACATAAACATTACAAATATGTATATATGTTAACGCTACGTATAAAAATTTGTATGTGTATGTGTATGTGTGTGTGTGTGTGTGTGTGTCTACATCTTAAGGCAAATCATAGCATTTAAGAAGCACTTTGCATTGTTCTGTTTTTTAAGCTATAGGCATAAATTCGTTACTTTCTAAAACGAAATAATACTTCGTCATCATAAAATGCAGTTAAATGTGATTCAATTTGTTGTTGTTTGCATTTGGATCGATTAATTAAAGCTCTAAACGCAGCCGTATTCATACCAAATGCTATTACTTTTGTCCTCGTTCCGTTTGCGCAACGCCTTGTCATCTGGTGTGGCGCTGCCGGCAACGCTGCCGCCACTGCCGCTGGCCTGCAGAAGCGGACTCTGTTCGCTAGTGGTGGATGTGCCGCCAATGGTTGTGTTTATACGATTGTACATTAGAAACGTTGATGGACTATCGTTCTTTTGTGGTGTTTGCTGCTCGCCGCCAGTATTGGGGGTTGCTGCTGTTGCATTGTTGTTGCTGCTGCTGTTGGTTATTGGTGTGGAAGTTGCCTGTGGCTGTTGCGACTGTTGAGCCGACTGAGCAGCACTGGAGCCATCGGGCAGCTTCTGATGTTCATCGATCAAATAGACGGTACGTCGGGATCCAGCGGTGCCGAGCGTTAGACTGCTGCCAGTTACATCAGGCGCTTCCAGGCTGCTGTAAGAAAAACTATATTAGTTGGAGAACAATATAAAAATAGTAATAGAAGTGCAAAAGCCAATAAGGGGAAGCTCGATATCCACAAAAAACACAAACATGTAAATAAAGACACAATGCATTGATGGGATTCGGGAAGTTGGACAAGGTATTTTGTAATTTGTATTATAGGAGTGTTAAACATATAAAAGCGCATACCCGTGCACGCTATTTCTACGTGAGTTACTCAAATCCGTACGTTTCTGTGCCTGCAGACTACTTCGCACAGTGCCGCCGCGTTGTATGGAGCTATCCAGTAAATCTCTATATATTTGGTATGTATGTAGGTAGACACATAACGAATACAGTGTATGTGTGTGCGAGTGTGTGTTTGCGTTGTGCATTTAAAGTTGTTGTTGTGTATATACATGTAAATAGAACAAGAACAAAAACCATAAACCACACTAAGTACATCATTTAACCAATAATTAACAAATGCATTTGGCATGCCAAAGCTTTAGAATAGAATAATTCGATTTTGTTTACCGCTGCAGACTCTGCCGCAATGGAATGTTTCGTTGCAGCAAATGCGTATCGGAGGCAATGGATAACGGCTCCTCATTACTATTGTCCGACTCATTACCGCCAGATTCCGAGCCAATGACAAACTGTGAGCTGGTGCGAGCATCATCCACCCAAGAGCGACGATTCTGTATATTAAATAATGCGATATATATTTTATATTGGTTTTCATGTGAACTAAGCTGTCTCTTACCCGACTGGGCACTTTGTTCATCAAATCTGAGCTGGCCTTCTTGACGCGTCGTACCAGACTGCTCGCAAATGGTTTTCTGTGGAATATTGTGGATCAGGTAAAGTATATTGAAGGTATGTATGTTCTTACTTCTTTTGCACCGTTGTCTCTGATTTTTTATAGTGCTCCATGATCTTCTCCTCGAGCTTCTCCTTTTGTCGCTTCAGGCTGTGCACACGTTCTGTGTAGTTCTTTTCCTCCTCGTGGAAATGCTTTTTATCCTCCAGCGAAATGGCCAGCAGTTCCTGATACTGCGACAGCAACTGGGACACATTATCCATCAGCGCTTTGCGCTCCGAGTCTAAGTCAGCATTGTTCTGTATCAACATCTGGGAGAGTGGAGCGGAGGATTAACGATTGCAGTTGGCACAAACAAATATAAATGAAAACTCACCTCACAACGCTGCTGCACTTTGGAGTACTCGATCTGGAGCAAACGCACCTGGTCCTGCTTTGCATTTAGCTCACCGGTTAGTTCGGTGTTTTGCAATTTTAAATTACTGTGCTCCATGCGTATCATCTTATACTGTTCCTGGATATTTTTGTACTCGTTCTTGAAACGATCACTGGTGGCAAATAGATTACGGAAGTCATCGGTTAGCTTCGAGTGCTCGGTGCGGAGTATGGCGAGATCTTCGTGGCACGTCTTCATGCTAGTCGTTTGTGTGGTTAACTCTTCGATACGTTGCTCCTGTGATTCGATTGTCTCACGCGTATCGCGCGTCTCCTGGCGCAGATCGCGCACAGCTGCCTTTAGCTGTTCCTTGTCCTTGTTGAGCGATTCATATTCGGCCGACAGTTGGTCATGCAGACACTGCAGTGTAACCTGATCCTGCATCGCATGCTTGTGCTCCTGCTGCAATGCATCAATGTCCTTCAGCAGCGTATCCTTTTCGGCGGCCAGCTGCGAGTTTGCCAACTGCAATGCGACATGCTGTGTATTAAGCGATGTGATCTGTGAACCCAACGCTGCCACATCTACACTGAGCCGTGCATTCTCCGTTTGCAGCTGAGTGTTGCTGTCTTGCAGGCGCGTCAATTCCGCAGAGTCGCGCGACGGACTGAGGCGTAGTTTGTGCTCAAAGCGAAGTTCCTGTGCTGTTGGCGCACGTGCTGCGGCTGACAGCTCGATGTTCTTCTCAACGGTGAAGATCTCCTGGCGATGGCACAGCACACACATGTCCGACTTGACGCCGGCTTCCTGCTGCTGTTCCCGATTCACATTGAGCATAATTTCTCGCACCGTTTTGAAAGTCTCAGGATTGCGCACCAATTTCTCCACAACATGCTCCACGTTCAGTTCTGCTGGTTCGCCATCGACCTCGTTGACGTCGAGGCCAAGCTTTTCCAGATTGTGGCGCACCTTTTTCGAGACTAGCGTTCCGTTAACAAGATCGTTGCGCAACACGCTTATCATTTCTCGATCAATATTTCGTTGGGAGCTGAGCTCTTGGTTCTGTTTCTCGAGCTCGACCAACTTTTGTTGCACCTGCTCTGCTTCGTCCTGTACCTTAGCCAGGCGGACCAGCTCCTTGGCTTGCACTTCCAGCCGATTGATGCTCTCGTCCAACTGTACAGATTTTTGTTCGCTGCTCTCTTTGAGTTTGGCCACCTCCTTTATCAGACTGGCGTTCTCGCGCTCATAGGTTGAAACCTTGGCCTCAATTTCGTAAAGTTTCTGCTTGGTCTGCTCTAAAAGTTGTGTCTTCTCAACGTACTGTTCCAGTTCCTTGGTTTTGCTCTCTGCAAGGCGCTCCAAATCATCGGCTCGCCTCTGAATGCTCTCGTTGAGTGTCTGAATGCGTTGCTTCTCCTTGTTGAGCGTTTCCACATGCTCCTCGGCGTCTGAGAGTTTTTGTCTATCCATTTCGCGCTCTAGATTTTGGCGATCGTAGCTCTTTTGGCGACTGTCGACGGCATCCTGCAGCTTTTTGTTTTCATCGAGCGCGTTCTTAAATACGCTTTCCAATTCCACGTTCTGCTGCGTTAATCTTTGTATGTTCTCCTGCATTTGTTCGGTTTTCAACGACAGTTTCTTTTTTTCCTTTTCGAGCTCTAGCATTTTGCTGGTAGACTCATGGAAGCTGCTCTCTTTCAACTGCTCCAGCGCGGCAGTAAGTCGCCGGTTCTCCAGTTCCAGTTTTAGGGCACGCGTTTGCGCATTGTTGGTAAGCTGCTCGGATAAACTGTTGTCACCCGAATTGCACTCATCCTCATTATCGGAAAAGGATTTATCAATCGTCTGTGATGAGTTGAGATTCTTTGCCACCAGCTGCAGCTGTGCATTCTCCTCGAGCAGCTCCTCAAGCTTCGATCGATCCACATCTCGCTCCAGTGCCATGTCGTTGAGCTTCTGTTTGTATTTAATAATCTCCGACTCTAAGGTGATGGCATGTTCTGAACGTTTGCGGGAACGCTGCAATTGTTCCTCTAGCATTTCTCTGGAAGGCATAAACAATTGTTAATTATGGCTTTCGTAAATTGAATAATTCGTATACTTGGATTCCAGTAGCACGCGATTATCCTCGCGCAATTCTTCCACACGCGATTTGTAAAAGTCGGAGTCGCCGAGCTTTTCACGATATTTCTGCACCTCAATCTCTAGACGATCGGCGCGTTCGGCACGCTCTCTTAAAATATCCACCTCATCCCGATAGGCAGACGCACGTTTGGCTTCGGTAAACCAATCCTGACTCTGCAGCAATAAAAATATATCAGTAAGTCTGTAATCTTAAAACAAATGGGCAAATCTTCTCACTTCCTGGCGCAGCTTGTCAAAGCGCTGCTTCTTGTCATCCAACTCTTCTCGTAGCTCCAGCAGGTTCTCCGATTTCTCCTCACTGCAATTTATAAATATTGTAAAAGGTAGAGAATGCAGTTATATAATACGGTTTGAAGACTTACAGTTCCTGTCGCAATTTGCGATTCTTTGATCGCAAATCAGCACACTCAACAGCCAGATGATTGCTTTCCGAATTGGAAGATGAGGATGGCGTTGAGGTGGCCGTGCCGCTAGAGGGCGATCGTGGCACAGTAACGCCCGTGCCACACTCAGCGCCGTCGTTGGCATTAAGCTCTGGCTCCACGCACACCGTCTCGATCCACCTCAAGTACATGTGATCGCGCTCCTTGGTGAGGCGCATTATGTGGCCGTACATATTTTCGGCGGACAGACGCTCAATCGAATCCTCGGTGAGCACCAGACTGTGGCTATCGGTGACCTGCTTAATGAGCGCCACAATTCCATGCTGCGTCTCCAGATCCAGCTCCTTGATGCGTGCTATAAAAAGCTCCTTGTTCGGACATTGCACAGCTGCACCCAGCAACAGAGTAAGCAGTGTCTTCATCTGTTCCAGGCCATGTTTGCTCTCCGGATAATAGCCCAACTGATAAGCATCAGGCAGCACCAGTATCGTCTGCCCCAGCTCCTCCTCAAACAGTGATTTTAAATTACGCACAATGCACTCAAAGTTCTTCGCACGCGCAATGCTCAGTGAGCTGCCACTTAGATCGGCAAGCAGCTCGCTTGGATTGTTCTGCGGCTCCGGATCGATCTGGAGCCAAACGCTGTGTATGATAAGGCCATCCAGTAGGGATGTGTAACCAGCAAGCAGCTCGGCACGTGGCAAACATGACTCCAACTGAAAGCGAAAAAGCAAACGCGACAATTTGTTGCGTTGGCAACGATTACTAACTGAATGACTTAAAGAAAAAAAAAAACTACAACTGAAAACAACAACAACAACCGGCAACTTTATTAACATTCCTTTATTCCTTTTTTAAAAGGTGCACTGAACTTGTGGCAAGCACAAACAGGTAAGAATGTTCTAATCTTGTACTCTGTTCGAATAACAGATGCCCTATACGAATGTTATACAGATACTTCGAATGGAACATTTTTTTTTTTGCTATCTAGTTTAATACTTAGTATATCAGCATAGTCGGAGTGAAAGTTATAAATCCAAAACTGTATGAAATAATTGTTCATTTAATTTGTAAAGGGTATGAAGAAGCCGGTCTAGTAAAAATCTGAGTTCTTAGCAATCAAAGGGCAGCCGACACACAAACACTGCTAATGATGTTGTTGTTTTTGTACCATAAACAGGCAGCAGTAACAATGCCAGCAGCTAAAGTCCCAGAGTTACAATGACCTTGGGGTCTGTGTATGTGACTGGCTCCATATGTGTGAATAGCTTGTGTATGTGTGTATGTAAATTGGAACTCTTGAAATATTTTGGAATGCCAATCACGTCGTTTGTCGTTGTTTACTTCAGTTGCCCCCTCTTAGGAGCATGTCGAGCACATTCAGTTTTCCACTCACCCAAGAGACGAGCGCTCCATTAATGAATTCGTCAATTTCCATTGGGGTTGCGGTCGCCGTGCCAGCCATTGTTGATGCTGCTGCTGCGTATTCGCTGTGTGTGTGTGTGCTTGTTTGGCGACGCCGCTGCTGCACCTGCAGCTGCCGCAATCGTCGAGACAATTGCACGGGTGGTATTAACAGCGGCTGGGGCTTTGTTTTTAATTCAGTTGCCGAAGCGACAGCTTCACAGCCTCCAAATTATTACACCTTGCACACACATACATACACTGAAACACACGCGCATAGGTAGAAAAGACAGCTTGCAAGGCAAAACAAAAAGCTAAAAACAACGCACAGTTTAAGTTTTTTGTTTATCTGCTAGATGTATGTTGAGAACATGCGTTTAAGTTTAGTTGCTTAACATAAACAAGCGTTAATCTGTTGTTTTTTTCTCGGAGAAACACCTGCGTCGCGCTTGTTGTAAGTTTGGAGATGTAAGAAATAAACAGTTAGAGATGTGCTAGGTAATCGATATAAATACGAAGGCGAAAATCAGTTGACTATCGATATAGCAGATGAAACGGGTATGAAAAACACCCTTTTATTATTATTAAGCGACTGCTATGAAATTTAATGAATAAAAAAAAATGGTCATATGTGTTTGAGTTATGTTCTTAATATTGGTATGGCTTCCTTTTCGATTACTTATCGTACCAAATGCAACTGGTTCGATAGGACCGCAGCTGTTGCAATACTTCATTGTGCTGGCAACGCTGTTCGTTAGTTGCCGTTGACACTTCTTAGCGCTCAAAGCTTATTGTGTGTGTGAAATGCCTGGCTGTACTGACGAACGGATTATTTAACACTCCGTAAAAATGGCAACGATTGCGAATCAAAATTGTAAACTACGAAACTTACACTGTTAATAAGTTATTAAATATATTTGGAAAAAAAAACAATCGAAACCATACAAAAACCGAATTGAAACGACGCGAGTGCGTGAAGTTGAAGGCGGCTGCCTATATATAGAAACTTCTATATATGCACAAATAATTGCAAATAGGTTAAATATTTAGTATTCGTTATGGGCAACCAACCGGGTAAGCTGCAGACCTCGCACACACGACGCCCAAAGAAAAATGTGCATTGGAAATCAGCAGGCAAGTTTGTGAAAATACCCAACTTTCCATGATCCAAAATATAATAGGAAACTTAAAAATATAAAATATATTCCCCCAAAAGAAAATATCTTTAATTCGCTGTGAGAGCGTAGCACACATAGTCCACATAGTTTGGTGGGAGCGCTAGAATTGTATCTATTTTTAGACACTCGCACACTCAAGTGGTTGCCGTGTAGCCGTCCATTGACGCGAAGGCGCCCATTTTTTCATTCTTTTTCGAAATCTGTGGCCCAAAAACTCAAGACGTCAAAAGTAATGTTATTATACCCTGTATGCAGTTCTATTTTAATAATGGGAAGTAAATGTGTTTGAGGGAAGCTATAAAGCTTAGGCTCTTCTGATCAGCATTGTTTCTACAGCATAAACACATTCAAATTTTCGATAGCTCAGCTTGTTTTGTTAATAATCGATATATGATGGTCTTGAGCTATCCATTTTGAGTTAATCTCTACACACAAAGTGCAGTGTAGAACAACCGCGCAATTTAAATATTTGAGCTAATGTGTAATGTGTTTATATATTTGAATGCAATATGTTGCCGTTTACAGGGTAGCACATAGTCAGACATTGCTTATTTTCGCACTCTCGCTTTCGAACATTGCCCGCATTATTTACATGTTATTTGGTGATACTTTCTTTATTTTAGAACGACCCTCTCCGCCGGGCCGTCCAATATTGACGCCATTGTCCCTCTCCGAGCAGCAGCCCGATGTGGTTAACTTGCACTGGGAACGCCCGCAGCTGGACGGTGGCTCTCCCATCACCGGCTATACGGTCGAGCAGCGTCGCGTCGGTTCGCCACATTGGGTTCGTGCCACGCCCACACCAATCTCAGGCTGCGAAATTCAAATTAGCGGACTGGAGCCCGGTTGGCGTTATGAGTTTCGTTGCTTTGCCGAGAACATTGTCGGACGCTCGGACGCCAGTGAGTTGTCCGATCCACTGACTGTGACACTGCAAAGGAATGCGATCAGCGTGCCACGTTTCGCGGAGGAACTGATGGACATGGATGCCGTCGAGGATGAGCGCATTGAGTTTCGTGTACGCATTTTGGGTGAACCGCCACCCGAGGTTAGCTGGTACAAGGATGGCTACGAGATATTCAGCAGTCGTCGCACCAAGATCGTCAATGAGAACGATGTTAGCGTGCTGATCATACACCAGGTGGCTCTAACCGACGAAGGTGAGATCAAATGCTCAGCGACTAATCGTGCCGGACATGTGGTGACCAAGTGTCAACTCCAGGTGCAGGCACCGCCAAAGATACGGCTACCGCGCACCTACGAGGATGGCCTCATCGTCGAGGCCGATGAGGTGGTGCGTCTTAAGGTGGGCGTAGCTGGTCAGCCGCCGCCGGCCATCACCTGGCTGCACGAGGGCGAGGTCATCCCGCCGGGCGGTCGCTTTGAGGTGACCAACACGGAGAAGAACTCCCTGCTAAAGATTGACAACGTGCAGCGTGCGGATCGTGGCGAGTATATGGTACGTGCATGGAACAAACTGGGCGAGGATATCGCCTCCTTTCTGGTCACAGTCACAGCCAGACCCAATGCGCCCGGCGCTCCACGGCTCAACATGTCCTTTGGCAAGTCGGCAACATTGTCGTGGACAGCACCACTGGACGATGGTGGCTGCAAGATCGGTAACTACATTGTAGAGTACTTTCGCATAGGGTGGAACGTTTGGCTCAAGGCGTCGACGACTCGTGCGCTGAGCACCACGCTCCACGATCTGATCGAGGGATCCGAGTATAAGTTTCGCGTCAAGGCGGAGAATCCCTACGGACTGAGTGAGCCCTCGCAGGAGTCGGAGTTGCTTTTTATACCGGATCCCAAGCGTGGCATTACCAAGCCCAAGTCAGCCACCAAAATTGCTGGCGAGGAGCGTAACAACAATGGAAGCGAGGATAAATCCAAGCCCTTGCCGCCACGTCGAAAGACGCTTTCTCCACCACGTCCACAGGCAGATGCAGCCACAAGTATGGCGGCCTCACCCAAGCAATCGCCACGTAGCGCACGCAAGCCAACGCCACAGTTGGTGGACAGCGAGGAACTGCGTCATGAGATGGCCTACGGCACATCGGATCAGGCGCTGAAGATGAATGTGCGCAAGAGTCCGTCCTTGAGCAGCGCCGACTCCCATCAGGCTCAAGGTGGCAGTAGCAGCAGGCCCGGCTCCAATCCCAAGCTGAATCTAACGCTTATCACCACAACTGCGTTGCCGGATAAGCAGGATAAGCCACCAAAATCGCCTCTAAAGCTCTTTAGTCCCAAACCATCTGTGGGTCAAAAGGATAAGTCACCAACGAAACCACAACCACTGCCGCAACCACCACAAATACAACTAGCCAAAGTGGAGCAAGCTGCTCATCACGAGCTGCGCAAGAGTCCAACACCGCCGACGCCTATTAAGACAACGCCCGCTCTGCAACGCAGCGCCGAACCCGTCCAGCTGGGCGTCAATCAAAATGTGCGTCGCTACTCTAGCCATGCTCTGAGTCCGGCCAAGAATGTGCCCGTCCTGGCGATTGCGATTGCCACCAGTGCCAGCATTGGCGAGCAGTTGCCCACCATCGAGATCAGTGCGCCCGAGTCCCCAGTGCCCGAAACTCCTTCATCGGAGCTGCCCACACCACCACCAGCAGTGTCCAAGATGCGCTTCCAGAAGCCAGCGGAGAAACATGACGAGGTCCACACGAGCAATGAGTTCATGCTGGTGGTCTTCGACAAGAACAGCAAGGTCAAGGATAAAGATAGTAAGTGCAATTTTCTAAAACACAGATCTCTTGGGAAATTAGAATTGTTCAAGAATATCATATCGGAAATTCATATTTAATCTTAAGTTTGTATTTTTTCAAAACATCTTTTAAAACTTTATTAAATCTGTTACACGAAATCATTTATTTGGAAAAGTTTGATTTTACTTATATAGTTTAACTTTTTTCGAAGTCAATTCCAATTTATAGGACATCTATGAATCATCTTCCTGCTTTTTTCCCTAATCATATCATATCGGAAATTCATATCTAAAGCATTTAATCTTAAGTTTGTATTTTTTCAAACCATCTAAACTTTGAAAACTTTATTAAATCTGTTAAATGAAATCATTTATTTGGAAAAGTTTGATTTTACTTATATAATTAAATTTTTTTTATTCGAAAGTCAATTTTAAATTAATTAATTAATTAAGTTTGTATTCAAATCATCTGAACTTGGAAAACTTTATTAAATCTGTTACATGAAATCATTTATTTGGAAAAGTTTCATTTTACTTATATAATTTAACTTTTTTCGAAGTCAATTCCAATTTATAGGACTTTCATCATGTATGAATCATCTTCCTGCTCTTTTCCCTAATCATATCATATCGGAAATCCATATCTAAAGCATTTAATCCTAAGTTTGTATTTTTTCAAAACATCTTTTATTAAATCTGTTACATGAAATCATTTATTTGGAAAAGTTTGATTTTACTTATATAATTTAACTTTTTTCGAAAGTCAATTTCAATTTATAGGACTTTCATCATGTATGAATCATCTTCCTGCTTTTTTCCCTAATCTCCTATTAACAGTTCCTTTTCTCCCTTTTTCTACAAAGAGCAAGATTCCTTCGAGCTGGAACTGGAAGATGCCATTCAGCCGCCACCGATATCCATATCGGCACCGGATTTGGCTTTCCTGGAGTTTACCAATTTACACACAACCTTCCCACTACGGCGATCCGTGAGCTCAACGGAGCTGCTCTACGAACGGGCCATGGCGCGCTTCTATGAGGCTGTCGAACTGGAACAGGCATCCAAATCGAAGGCCAAGGAGAAGGCAGCGGCAGCAGCAGCAGGAACGCTGCCCACGAGCACCATGCGCAAGCGCTTGGGCTCCATGACGGATGCAGAGCGGACTTCCTTTGAGCGGCGAAGCGAGCTAAGGAGGCAATCGGCGGATATGGTGCCCTTGGTGCGCAAATGGGATTCGCGGGAGAACGTTAACGCTGTGGACCTTAAGAGTCTGGCGCGTGCCACAACAAACCTTATGTTGCGAGGCGGCGATAGTCGGGATGAGGAGGATGAGGAGGAGCGCACGGAAAGCACAGCCGAGGATAGCGAGGAAATGGATGAGGATATGGATGAGGAACAACAGCAACAGCAACAGCAACAGCAGCAGCAGCAGAGTAGCTATGATCTGGGCTCGGATTATACAGAGAGCACAGCCAGTTCCGATCAGGACTCCATTGAGAAGTTCAAAATGGAACTATTGGCGCGCACTCGATCGCCAAGTCCACGTGACCTGGAAACCTATCATCCACGTAACATGGCTGGTGGAACTTTCACACCCTACCGTGCACCCACGCCGGAACAGGCAGCCGTTGTTCTTAATAGACCTATGCCGTTGCCCAGTCCGGATTTTGTGCCCAAGCCCATCTTGAAACGTTCGTCCAACGAGCATATGGAGCTAGCTGCCAGTCAGCCCAGTAGTCCAGGCGTAGATAACAATCAGGATGATGGGAATGACAATGGCAGCCAAGAGGTGATCCCAGCCAGCGCCCCCAGCAGTCCGCCCATCACTGTTGCTCCACCAAGCAATCTAAAACTGGATCTGGCCAAGGGCATCAAGTCCTTTTTTAGTCGAGATAAACGTAGCGCCACGGAGAAGAACACTGAGGCCAACGTGGAGTTATCCAATCCGTTGGAGAAGACAAATGCAGCTGCCATTGCCGCCGATGTGGAAGTAAAGCGAAGGATCAAGGAGGAGGAGGAACTGCGCCGCCAAGAGGAGCAGCGACTGATGCAGGAGGAGGCGCACGCGGCTGTGGATCACTACAGCGACTTGGTGCTCCAAGTGAGCAGTACTCACAAATATCACAAGCCTCTCTACCTTGATCCCGATCAGCTAAAGCGTGTGGCGAGTACCCAAGATGAAGATGACGATGCGAATGCCGCCGAGGCCCATCAACAGCGTCGCAACGAAGAGCTGCTAGCACCGCCAGTGGTGAGTCGCGAGAGACGTCTGTCCATCTCGGAGCGAGAGCAGCTCGTTCATGTGCGCGATGTGGCCAGTAGTCATGCCATGCACCAGATCCCGCAGCAGGAGCAGCAAAAGGAGCAGCAGGAAGAGGCCGAAGAGGCAGAGTACCCCACCGTGCTGGTAGTGCCACCGCCAAAGTCAAAGAACAAGCAGGATTCGGACGCTGTCAGCGAAAGTGTGATGAGCGAGATGGTCGAAGCACGTCCAGATGCGCGTGGACGCACTCGTCTAGTCAAGGTGAAGCGCGTAATCAAACGTAGAGTGCCCTCCAGCACACGCTCTCGAGATACCTCGCTAGCTCGACCGCCAACTAATAATGCCCTCGCCTTGGAAAGATCTTCCCAAGCGGCAATGATGCTCTCTGCGACCGATCGTGAGCTGTTGGAGAAGGCTGCAACGTTGGCGTTGCTGCAGTCACGTTCCGAGGAGCAGGCGCACGCAAAGGTGCGCTCGGCGTTGAGCTACTCCACGGATCTGGTGCTCTTCCTGGTCGCCTGCTATGTGTATTTGTTCAAGGATGCACGCCTCGTTCTACCCATACTGGCGCTGATGATCTATCGTCAGCTGGGTGAGGCAATCAGTGGCTATATACCCAGCTGGCTGCGACGCAAGGGTCAGGATGATGATGGTCGTGACTAGGATGCGTTTATCACATTTACAGTTAAGTTAGCTCTTATCAATGTATCGACTTCTACGCTCGTTTGTATTTTTAGCTTAAGCTAATCAAGTTCGGAGTTTCAACGAACTTTTCCATGCATAATCGTATAGTGGAAATATATATATAGTTAACCGATGTAACGGAAATTTCTGAAACCATATATGTATTGTCCGTATTGTATACTTTCGAGTGGTTCGTCTTAGAAGGTTTTTAATTTCACTATACGTTTTTTATTTATGATCCTTGATCGGATTTAAATGGTTCTTGAATTATTATCATCGAAGAATTTCTATATCTTTCTCTATACCCTTAAATATCTGCCTGCTTTAAGTCGGTTAACTATAAGAATCTTTTACTACTTACTTAAGTATCCCCTTCGTTGTGTGTTGCGGTAATATTACACTTACTATTATTACTACTATTATTATTATTATTATTATATTGTGTTCGTTTGAGGTTCATTGTCGGTCTACTGGATTGTTGGTCATTTACTTTGCAAATAAAGCACACAAAAACAAATTACTCATCCAGTTCGTTGAGTTATTTCCGGTTCAACGAAAGATTAAGATCCAACTATCATAAACAGTTCGAATTCGCGCAGATTTCTTATCGCCTCGGATACAGACGTAGATCCCAGAGTCAACAGCTGCTGCTGCGACAAAATTCTTTTGGGGGTATTACGAGCTTATCTAATATGGGTAAATAGGCCAACAAAAAAAATTTGGCATAAAAGCAGATGCTTGTTTTGATGCTGAACACAGTTCCGAAATTCCAGCCATGAGAGTTACATTCGCCTGGTTATTGTTGCTCTGCTTGGGTTGTGGCCTGTGCGCCGCTCAGAAGAAACCAAAACATGGACATGGACCGGCTGGTGTAGCCGTTGGACCACCAATGGATCTGGGCCAGGATCTGATGGATATCTCTGCGCTCATACAGTTTAAGCCAATGAATCAACTGTTTGTGCGCTATCTGCTCAATGATGCACAGTTCCAGGCCTTTGTGCGCATCATGAACAGCAATGCGGGATTCATGGCGCGCTGGCGTTTTCTTGCCCAGCCGGAGGTGGTGATGCTCCGTCAATGGGTTAGCCAGCAACTGATGACTTCAGCCGGCAAGGTCGAAATGGAGGAGATGGAGATGTGTTTGACCCCGTTTAATCGCTTCCCCTATCTATCCGGCACCGTTTTCGGCTGGCAGGGATTCCTCAACGAACTGGAGATGTACTTCCCCACATACGCTATAAGCGCACACATTCAAGCCAAGGTCCAGTTGCAGGGCATCTTTGCGCAGTTCTGGACTCGTGTGCAGGCCTTGCAGGTCGTCTACGAACGTTGGTTGGCCATGCCTGGAACTCAAACGGTACTCAACCAATTGCAGGTGGAGGGCATTGACAATGCTCAACTGGATGCTGTTGTGCGTAATCTGTTTGGTTGGACTGCTGTAAATGGAACAGCTCCAACTGCACCAAGCATGCCCACACCCACTGTTCCAGCTGGAGGTGTTATGATGCCTGGAAGTGCTTTGATCCTTTAGGGTTATTTTTATGTTCTTGTCAATATATCTCTAATATATATTTGAATAAATTTTGAACTAACAGAATTAACAGATTGATATCATTTGGTCAGTTGGTCAGTTCCTTAGAACTTAAGCTTGCCCAGCACATCGGTGACCTTGGTCGCATTTGCCGCTGGCTTCTTGGTGTTCCTGATTGCCGGGACTGCCGGCTTTGGCTTCTTAACAACCAAATCCTTATGCAGCACCTTTAGTGTGGCATCCACTTTCTCCTGCTTCGCTTTCACCGACTCCTTAAGCTGTTTTTTTTAAGATGTTTTTAGTTTGATTTTGGATATTATTTGGTTTTTGCTTAACTTACCTGTTTCAGTTTGCCCTGCACTTCCTTCGGCTTCTTCTTGCTCTTGTTGTTGGACACTTTAAAGACATTCTTGGCTTTTTTTGATTTATTGAGAGCTGGCTTGGCAGACTCCTTGGCTGCTGCAGCTCCGGCACCCGCAGCGGCGCCCTTCTTGTTATTTGCCTTGTTGCGACCCATTCTGTGACTGCAAATATAAAAGAGAATCTCTTTTCTGAAACCTATACACATTTTACAAGAGTTTATTAAAGTAATAGCTATACATGGAAGAGGCTGGAAACATCTTCACCCACTTTCGACTTTTTCACATATGTTTAATTCGTTCATAAAATCTTTATTTGTTAACTTGGTCAAACACATTTCACTTTTGCAGCAGCTTCCAAGGGTTCCTCCTGCTCCACAGAGCATGGACGCTTGCGCGTTGTCTGCTTTGGCACTGTCAAAAGCTCGCGGTTAAGCCTGAAGGATACTCTGTACATGTCCTTGTTCGGTGCGACATTACGCACAAAACTGATGCCTTGCAGCGCATCGCCCAATGTTGCGCCCAGATTGGTTTCCACAAGCTGCAGTACTAGTGCCTTGGTGTCTTCGCCTTTGGCAAAAGAATACACATGCACTAGCGGATAGTTTAGATCCTTCGGCAGCTCGCCGAGCTCTTCAATTGTGTACAAGGCGCGAAATGCATCTAGAAATTCAACAGCCATTGCTGGTAGGTTCATGGTTATATGTATGCTGTAGGGATTTGCTGATGGCGATTGCCAGCGCTGTAGCAAATCCTCACGTAGCTCTTTGAGTATGAATTCTCGGCCATCCTTGTTGTACATTTTGATGTGTGGCAGGCATTTGTTGCGCTTGGCATTGTGTTGCAGCCACTGATAGCTGACAGGATTTAGGTCGTTGGCAAGCACATGGCAACGCTTTTTGGCTGCTGGCACACTAAAGGGACCCACGCCTGCGAACACATCGTACAGGACATCGCCTGACTGCAGCAACTTAACGATACGCTCGTGCTCGGTAGACAGACGTGGATTCCAGTACACCTTGGAGAAATCAAACTCAAAGGGCACACCGTTCTCCTTGGTCTCCACCTGATACTCTGGCACGCCGCATATCAGCTCCAGCTGAAAGTTACGATAGGTGTTGTCAATGCTGGCTGCCTTGTTGACAACAGTGCGACAGTTTGGAAGCTTATCCCGCAAAACTTCACCAATAAGTTGCTTGTAGGGCAGAAGATGATCACGGAGATTCAGATGCACAATGTGTCCAATGCGGGAGAAGGAGGTGAGTCCCTCCTCATCCGCAGGCAGCACACTCTTTAGTATTTCATTTGCGCTCCAATTCTCGTAGCTCAGCTCAAGCTCATCGTAACAGAAATTACTTTCCGTCACCTGCTGCTCTTCAAGTTCCTTAACTGGCAGTGATTGCCAGTTCTTGACGGGCAACGGGTGCAGCAATATTTCACGTGCATTCTCCAGGGCACGCACCGGCTGCAGGTGCTCCATTTTGAGCAGCATCTTTTTCACCAGCGGAATCACACGCTGCACTTGTGACTCGGGCACTCGAAGTCTCGGAACTTGCACGCGCTTTTGAAAGTCCGCGCGCTGCAGAATGTTCATTCCTCGCACCGAGGCAGGCGGCATTAGCTCCACGCAATCCATTATGCGATAGTAGTGTCGCAATCGTTTGCTTAATATCAGCAAATTACAGATTTTTGTTAGGCAAGGCCCGCTGACCACCGAAAACATAAAAAACGTGCATGCAAGAAACACACTTTTTTTAAGGCGTTTTTTATGCGTTTTGGCCAACTTTCAATAAGTGCCAACAGCCGGAAAAGTGAGAGGATCGACTAGCCAACCCAAATAAACTTTTAGTAGATTATAAATGCACAAATTGACAACGAAAAATTACCTTAATTCGTAGATATTGCAACGGAAACCTTAATTCGTGAACGCAACTGGTTCATTTGAACGAGCCAGAACTTGTTTTATTCGAGCGTGGTTATTTGGCATTGGGGTGGCAACTCTACGGTCTACAGCTGTTTTCTGTTGCTAAAATGAACAGCCCGCCAGCGAACTCAATTGAAATAAAATCAAAAAGGCAGTTTTTAAGGTGCGTTGTGAATTAAAATTGGCTATTTAATGTAACAGGGCAAATTTTAGGGCTGCAGAGCTTATAGAGGAACGCCATGCTGAAGTAGAAACCCCTAGTGTGGGTCTGAAACGAACCACCATTGAAGGCAGTGCAGCTGAAGAGGAGGAGTTGAAAAGTGCCTATGGTAAGAATAATTGGTGTATTTGCAATTCATAAAGGTAACATACTTAACATTGCAGCTAATTTACGACGCCAATTGTCTGCGCGACGTATTGATCGTCAGGCAGGTCGTGCCGTAGCGAAGTGGCACGCGGATCAACAGGCTGCTGAGGTGTTGCGGAAAGATGGAAAATTTGAGAGTTTTGGCTATAGCAAAGAGGGCAAACTCTATTTGGAATATTACGAGGCGTTGTTTCTGCTGGAATTGGTATGTAGCTTCTGCAGTATTGAACTTTTCTTTTACATTTACTGTTTACTGTAGAATCGGCTACAGCTGGAGTATTGCGAGATGGCTGTCTCTGTGGAACAAGCTTATGTGTTGCTGCTTGGCGAGGCAGCCAGCGAAAAGTATAACAACTATGTGGTATATTCCGCATTGTCACGCGCTGGCTACATTGTTGTGAAGCATCAAGCTGCCTGTCAAGCCACAAAAATCAATCCAACTGCAGAGGCAACCAAAGAGCATTGCATTTGGGCTCTCTTAGACGAGGCCCTGAGCAATAAACCTGCACCACCACATATTCAAGCCTCGCCATTCTATAATGCAACAAAGGCCCGCATGTCAGCCCTTAAGCAGCAGATCATGAGCCAGTCTGCAGCCACCGAGGATGCGAACAGTATGGATTTCAAATTTGACACGCGCAAACGCAGACCACCAACAGAGTCGCCGGAGCGGGCAGAAAGTAAGAGAGCTCGCTCAGCAGAATCCACTAAAAGTCTTGTTAACAACCTAAAAGCGGAGCCAAACTACAGAAAGTTTCAAGAAATTTTTGAGAAGTTGGATATAATACAGTTGCAAACGGCTGACTGCGTCAATGAAAGGAATCCAACATTACGCAACTTCCACATTAGCTTTCATCTGCATCTACACAATGAAGGGTTTCGTCGCAGTGCCCCAAAGTCGCCTTGTTTCAGCGTTATGATTGTACCAACCGACGAACCGTTTCCCACACACGATGAACTAATCCTCTGTCATCGCCAGCAGCTAGCACACGCGGCTCCGCTGCTCGTCATATCCGTAAGCGAATCAAAACAAATACAGGCGTTTCTTTATTATGTCAGCTGATGATTGACCAAATAACGTAATAAATTTTCTGAAAATTTGAATTCACGAGTAAATAAAATGCGCCATAATTCTTGATTGACGTGCAAAAGATGCCTAAGCTTGAAATATATCCGGAAGCTTGTCAAATTATAACGATCAATCTGTGTAAAACATTGATACCATTAAATATGTGAATACAAAATTTGTAACTTTTTGGATAACATTTTCAAAATTATGGGTATTTTTTATAAATTAAAAAAATATCAGGCAAAGCTGTTCGCCTCAAAACCTTTAAACGATTTGATCACGGCTACTTCGCAAAAGTAATCAAATATCTTGATAATCTATGTTGAATCATAATTTTGAAAGAGATTTATAAATTAATATTTTCTCTAGCACCTATAGAGCAGAGCTAAGCAAAAAAGCTCCCGCAAAGCTGCGCGGCATTAGCTTTTCAAAACCGTTAGGCAGTAGGCAAAAGCTTTCTACTCAGTCGCTCTCGACACTTGGTGCATTAAGGGTGGAAAATCGGCACTACGGAAAATCGACGTGCCCCAACAACAGCGAGTACAATAAATCTGGTATTATTAACGACAATCAGCTTAAGCAACCAATCTTCAAATACAAACGTTTCGCGATTTGTTTAACAAAAGGCCCACAGCAGCAGAATCGTATATACCTCATATACATCATCATGGTGAGTGTGCTATGCAACTGTGTGTGTGTGTGTGTGTGTGTGTGAGCGTGTGTACTAGTTTTATTGCTCTTCAAGCAATTTTTTGTTGCCTTTCACTTTGATTTCAAATGTGCGAAGTGCTTCGATTGGCTGCGAGATTAGAGTAGAGCAATCCCTAACTATGCTCGACTGACCTTCGGACTCGCATGGCTCACTGCTGGTGCATTTCTAGCCACTTGACCTTGATGCAATTGCTGCCAAGAATCAACGAAAACCTTTTGTTTGCGTTTGCTCGTCATCAGCTGTTTGTTGGCCAAAGCGTTAACCGGTGCTCGCGATATGCCTGTGAAATTCCCACAACAACAAAAATAACTGAGCGCCAACAAATTAACAACTCAATAACAACAACAACAAGAGTAAAACAACCGAAATTTCACATTCCAAAGCAAATCAACATTTTGACGTCAAAGTCTAAAGATTTGCATAAATTTGAAATGTACGAACAGGTTAAAGCTGGCGGCACAGGAATTTCTGGCGGGGCTTGATTCATTAGCCACACACCACCAATCGAATATATACGTGTGTGTGTGTGTGTTTAGTTGTTGCTCCAGTCATCTTTGTATATGCTGGATTTTTTTGTTTGTTAGTTAAAAATTGATAAAGCAACGGCGACGACGCATGGAATTTTTGCACCAAAACTACTACTACTGGATTTAACAAAAATTCCTTTCAGTTCCGCTTGGCTTTAAATCGCGTGTGTGAAAACTATTTATTCATTTGGTTTGGAAGAAATGTGCTATAATTTATTAAGCCTTCCCTAGGTAAAATATATTCATAAATATTTCTATATCCTTGCTAATGTCACTGAACCATTAATTTACGTATCTAAAATTCGTTTGGAAAACATAATTTTCTGCCGCAAATGCGTTGAGAATTAAAAAATCAACTCGCGCCACACAAACAATAACAAAATAAGTGTTGAAATATTATGTGAAAAACAACCTGCACATAAAAAAAAAGAAATAAAAAAGAAAACATCGCCAGTTTTCATTCAATTTGATTTGGATTTTGTTCGTTAGGTGCGACAATGCGGAACATACGAACCGACAAAACCGAAGGGGGGGCGCCCATATATAATATAATTTATTTAGAGCTAGCAATAATATACACACTTTATATACAAACCAACAGTGCGAACAAAGCACCTACACAAATTATATTCATTTCACATGGACCTATAGGGAAGCCAGCAATAATATTTCTACAATTTGTTTATACAAAAATATGTGCGATTTGTTAGAGCACAACGATCGATGATGAGGCGTTAATTGGCGTGGAATTAATGGCATAAGTAATGGATTTAGTAAATTGCAGAGCTCTTTTCCCCAAACCACACGAGTACCTCATTGAATGTGTTCAAGATCAATGTCATTACACAATTACACACTATATATACTATATATATATATCTTTTTTGACTACTATATATATTATATATATATGTGTATATAGCGTATTGCGAAGGCTATACTAATTCTGTGTATGTTAAAGCTGGCGGCAAACATTTCGTTTAGTTTTGTTTTTAGCTTTTGATTTTGGCATAATGCCATCAAAAAAAAACTAATAACTATATATATATATATATATGAACTCTTGAGGGCATGTGCTAATTATATATATAGTTCACATGTTATTTGAATTAGGTCGATTTACCTATTACTTGTCTAAGCTTTTAAGTACTTTAAGCCATGCCTCACATTCACATTCCATTTGTGTACTAGTTATTTATGTGTCACCAAATGGCCATGAAGAAGGAGGCCCAAGAGAAACAGAAAGCGGAGCAGCTCCGTAAGGCACACGCCGCTGTAAGTAGTCCATCCAGGCGAGTCTTCTTCTATATTGATGTATCTGGCATGCACTGTGGCGGCTGCAAAAAAAAAAACAAAAAACCAAAACACTAAGAAAAAACACTTAAAAATATATTGAAACCTCCTGCTCCTAACTGTACTAAGGCTTTCGTCAAAACCCTAACACTCGGCTAATTGTCGTTATAAGCTGTAATAAGCTTCAATAAATATCCCGTATTGCTATTGCTGCTATTTTACAGTCGGACATACCAATCATCTGGATTCTGGGCGGTCCCGGCTGCGGCAAAGGCACACAATGCGCCAAGATTGTGGAGAAATATGGTTTCACGCATCTCAGCAGCGGCGATTTGTTGCGCGATGAGGTAAGTTCCAGTATTTGAGTTTGAATGTTTCTAAAGGCTTACTTTCTATCGTGTGCAGGTAGCTTCGGGCTCGGACAAGGGTCGACAGCTGCAGGAGATCATGACTAGTGGAGCACTGGTGCCCAATGCGGAGGTACTGTCGCTGCTGAATGCGGCCATTAACCGGGCCCAGGGCAGCTCGAAGGGCTTCCTCATCGATGGCTATCCACGTGAGAGGAACCAGGGCATTGCCTTTGAGGAGCAAATAGCGCCAGCCGATTTGGTTTTCTACTTCGAGTGCTCCGAGGACACGATGCTGAAGCGCATCATGGCGCGTGCTGCCGCCGCGACGGTCAAACGTGCCGACGACAACGAGGCGACAATCCGCTCACGTTTGCAAACCTTCAAGCAGAATACCAGCGCCATTCTAGAGCTATACACAGAGAAAACCCTAACGGTAGTAACCCTTATGATATCCTTCAAGAAACACTTTAACTAACGACTTGTTTATCCCGTCTACAGATCAATGCCGAGCGTGATGTCGAAGTCATATTCTTGGAAGTCGCCAATGCCATTGATTGTCTGCTGCAGAAGAAGAGTAGAGCATCTAAAGTGTGTTAAACAATGATGGATGTCTCAGAAAATGTAGCCAAAGCAATTATTTTGATATATACTATATATATAGCACTCTTTAAAGTATCTAAATGCACAAGCCTATTGCACAATTGAAAAAGCTTAACACCAAATATATATGTATAAATTAGTTAAATATATCTACTATTGTTATATATGTATCTAATAATCTGCCAAGAGCTTTAGCTTCACAAGTGCTTTAAATTTACACTCAAAAAAACCACGAATACCAAATAAAAGCTATTAACATTTACGACAATAAAGTTGATGTGAAAAAAATATACTCAATAATTGTTCTTAGCACTTTTTTATATAACTGCAATTTGCTTTAATTGAACTTTGATTGATTTGAAAAAAATGCAAATCTTGATGTGCACGATTTGTTTATTAACTAATTAATCAGTTAGTTAGTTAATTTTTAGTTTTAATAGATAAAATCACATTAAATTGACTTGAGCAGCAATCTCCACGTGCTATTTGGAAAACGTTCAACAATAAAGCCAAATTAGTACAAAATAACCAGTTTTTATTTTTAGTAGGAGCCTTACTTTAGTATCTTCCGTTAAATAAGATGCAGCACAAGTTTAAATATCAGAACAGTCAAACTGAATCACTTGATAAAATGCGTCTAAACGTCATCTTTTACCGAATCAGAATTGAATTGACATCATTTACTGACAGAACAAGAACATTAAAAAAAAGAAATATTAAAATAAAAAGATACCACATAAAATTGAAAGTCATTGTATTGGCATTCTCCAGCTTATTTTGTTGTTGTTGTATGGAATCATCTGGTTTTTTTATCACGGAACTGCGTCGTCGAACTGGAGTGGCCTTTTGAAGTTCTAACTGAAGATCTCTTATCGAAAAGTTTGTTTCGAGTGTAAAGTCAATATATAAAAACTTTATGTAAAATACTATGAACCTGTCGCTATGCCCCATTCCTCAAACATTATGTAAAGCATATAAGCAAAACCGTAAAATGGTGAAAATGAACGCAAAAGTTTGTTGTTTTTTTAATCAAAACGATCTCTCGCTAATCTTGCGGGAATTCCGATAGCCAAAAATCAGCATGACTTCAAAAAAATAAACAGCTGCAAAAAAAAACTAGTAAGATGGCTCTAGTCGAAAAATCCCGACTAGATAGATACCCTGAACCCTATACTTAAAGCGTACAGCCATACTGCATACTTGGACTTAACTTCAATATACCATATCTTCGGTGATTCTCATCCGATTTCAATACAAATTTCACAGATTCTCATTATTTCGTCTAATGTTTCAAACGCCGTCTCAAAGTTTTCCAAATTCAAGATTTTGTTGTTATCGATCACATGTATATATCGGAAACGGGCAAAGTTATCGAAAATTTGAAACAAACTTGTACTGCTTAGAGCTTCGGCAAGCTTACGTACCAAATCTGGAGTCTCTAGCTCTTATAGTCTCTGAGATCGATGATATATCGACTCGCTTATTGATGCTGATCAAGAATATATATACTTTATGTGCTCGGAGATGCTTCCTTCTGCCTGTTACATACTTTGGAACAAAACTATTATACCTTTTTAACCATTTTCAATGGGTTCAGGGTATAAAAACAAGCAAAAAAGAAGTTCAGGCGGGTTTTTTGGATTTTGTAATTTTGTTGTCAGAAATGTTTTCAACTCTTTTTTTGAATTTATTTGTTTGCAAACGTTTTTGTTTTTTGCTTTCTTTTTGTTTAGGATGCCTCGCAAAATGCGGAGGCTAAACATATTTTGTTTTTGGACTTACAATTAGAATAAATAATAGATATATTTAAATGTAGTTACGAACTAAAAACAAATTCTCGAACAATTTTGGGAAATTAGCTAAGTTAGAAGAGTATTTACAAGTATCACACGTTCAAAATATCTATATACGATTTAGTTTCAGTCAAAGTTAAGATCACTAAACACTTAGTATTAAACAAGATTATCATCCCGATATATATGTTGTTGTTGTGGTTGTTGTTGTTGTTGATTATGATTATGTTGCTGTTGATGTTGTTGGTGGCTGCCAATTTTACTCTCAATCCAATCCAGATAGTGTGTCACACGTGTGAATCCTCCGGGGATTGTGGTGCGCTCACAGCCGCCGTCACCATCGGCGGGTCCAAAGCTTGTGATGCCCACAAGGAGCTGGGTACCCTTGAGCACCAGTGGACCACCGGAGTCGCCAGTGCAGACCGTCTCATCCTTGAGACCTTTGGCACACATGACACCCGCCGTGACCACATCGTACTCCTCTTCGCATTCGGCATTTGAGATCACCTTCAGTTCAGTATATTGCATGTCATCCGAGTTGGTCATCTCGCCCAAGGCACCCCAACCACTGGCCACCACACTCGTGCCCGTAAACTGATCCTGGCGCTGGCGTGTTGGCAGCGTTGCTGGACGAATCCGGGCCGTAAATGTCACGTCCTCGGGCAGCTTGACCAGCGCAATATCATTGGCCGCATTCTCGGCATTGAAGCCCTCATGCACAATAAACTTATTGGAGCGCAAGACCAGGCCATGTAGCTGCTCCGTGGCCTCCACGCTCCTGGTGCCCAAGTACACATCGAAGTGTGTGACGTCCATGGTGCAGTGCCCAGCTGTCAGCACCCAACGCTTGTCCAGCAATGTGCCGCCACAGAGGACCCGTTTGCGCCACAGCTGCTTGCCGATCAGCATCACTTGATAGGGAAACTTTTCAATACTGCCGAACTTGGCGTGGCCAATGGCATAGCCGGCACTTGATCCGATCTGGCACAGCACTAGGACCACGATGGACACCACAGCACTGACACTTAATATATGCATTTTGTTCTTGTTCTTATTTGTCACTTGTTCTTGTTGTTCTTGTTGTTGTTGTTCTTATCACTTGCGCTTCAAAAATGATTCACAATCTCGAATATTTTGCTTTGCGTATTTTGTATATTGTATTTTGCTTCTGCACGCTTCAAACGTTCGCCTCAGTTTAAATCCATTCTGACGATGTCGTGATATTTTATACGTCGTCGGGAACAACAACGACTTTTTTATTTTTTTTCTTTCTTTTTGCCGGTTGTCTGCGTCTGTGCTGAGATCTCAGAGCCAGTCGCTCCGACTTAGACACAGTCTCTTCTTCTCTTCGTCATAATGTTGTCTGTTGTTGGTGTTGTTGTTGTTGTTGTTGACCGGATGACGATGTCGTCTTGTTATTATGACAGCAAACAAGTCGTAAAAATCTCGTTTTAAAGTCGATTTAAGAAAAAACTCCCTCCTAGAGACTGGTGCTTGGTTCAAGTGCTTTCCTGCTTGCACAATTATTGTGCGTAATATTTCTATTTTCATTAAATGCAATCTATTTTTAGTGCCATTTATCACATTTCTCGCCGACGTGCGTAAAATTGTATTGTGAGTTCGAAATTCACAAAATTTCTTGGAAATTTATTTTTAATAATGAGTTCGCTAAAAGAGCAAGGAATGGACAATAGAGAACCAGTAAAACGGCTCTAGTCGACTAGACTATACCCAATCTATGGCAATCCTTTTACAAAGTTGTCGGCGAGTTTTTTTTTTTTTTTGTTTTGGTTTTTTCTTATGCTGAGAAATTGAGTTTTGCTTGCTTAATTAGTCATGGCAACGATCCAAACAACAAACTTAGCAGGAGTTGAATATATGTATATATATATATATGATGTTAAGCGTATATACAAACATATATACGACATATATATGTGTATATATATGTGTAGCTGAAAGCTAGTCTTATGCCTTATCACAATTGACACACATTGTGGTCGAACAGATAACAGACAACAACTATGCAGCTTCTGTTCGAAGCGCCTTCTCTCCCTCTCTCTCTCTAGCCTTATCTGTCTTTGTACTCTCTGTCTAGCTGCCGCTCTTCTCGCGCCTTAAGATATATGCTGATCAGAAACATTAGTTCCCTTTAGGAGTTACGCTTTCTGCAAACTTCAGATCGATGCTGCATTAAGTACAACAAGTAAGAAGGCTCTAGTCGATAAAACCCGACTAGATGATACCCTGAACCCTAACTGTACGCGTACAGTCACTGCTTGCACGTATGCATACTTGACTTAACTTCAATGTTCCATATCTCCGGTGTTTCTCAACCGATATTAATAGAAATTCCACATATTGTCATTATTTCGTCTAATGTTTCAAACGTCGTCTGAAAGTTTTCAAAATTCAAGTTTTTGTTGTTATCGATCACATGTGTATATCGGAAACGGGGAGAGTTATCGGAAATTTGAAACAAACTTGAACTGCCTAGGGATTAGGCGGGCTCATGTTCCCAAGCTGGAGTCTCTAGGTCTTATAGTCCCTGAGATCGATCAAGAATATATATACTTTATGCTTCCTTCTGCCCGTTACATACTTTTCCATAAAACCATTATACCTTTTTTTAGCCATTTTGAATAGGTTCAGGGTATAACTAGTCTTACAGCTGGAGAATTTTTGTTTCGTTTGCTTAGTGACAAATTCGCTATTAATTATGCGTATGGACTTTAGATGCTTATCAAATATTTTTTTCTATCATTTTTTTTGAAAGTGGCATCATTTTTACGCCATAAAACAATGGGGTCTCCGTTCAATATTATGATTGTCTTTTTATTTTATTTTATTTTATTTTTGTGTTTTCATATTATTAATTTACGTCTCAAGACAAAATATTTTGTTCAACTTTCATGCGAATTCAACTAGAACACAAAGATGAATCAATAATTGTGATTGGGGTTTGGTTTGTTTTATTATAAACAAATAAATATATGTTAATTCATTTCTAGTTCTTATGAGATGTTCTTGTTTTGTAGTTTTTTTCGCTGCGATACGCAAAAGCAAAACAGAATCAAATCGAAATGGGAGTTAATTGAATTGGCGCCAAGTTGGAATGTTATTAATTGGAGAAGCATCGACGTCTGCCGCATTAATTAAATGTACTAAATAAACAAATATATTAACAACAACAAAAAAACCATATATAAATAAACTAATAAATAGGGGAATGGAAAAGTTGTTTCAAATCTCGTTGGGGGAATTCTCAAAAATGCATATAACTTGTTGCATTATTCCAAAAGTTAACCGGTGTCAAATAATAAATCTGCAGACTAAATGAGCCATTTAAGTGTGAAAATTAACAAATTGCTAAGCTTTAAAAATTTTAATTTTTCATTAGCGTATCAAAGTCCGAAATTCCTATAGGTTATAGGTCCGCAATCAAGAACTTTGGAGATTGGAATTTCGATTACCGTTTTATGGAGCGAACGAGAAAAAGTCAGCAATTAGTTTTCGGCACATCATTATATATAACTTTATAGCTGCAATAAAAAATATACATTTAGAGCTTTAATGATTTAAGTCAAATTTGAAATTTAACTGCCTATCGGTTGTAAAGTGAATTTTGCACAAAAAATTCCTTAAAGATTTATTGAAAATGAATTGGAATAATATGTTAATATATGCAAATGTCTTATCAGGGAAACACCCGATTAAAATGTTGTTTATTTTTTGTGTTTTTTTTTGTCAACAACAAAGTTCAGCGTCTTGAGACTGGCGCCAAAATGTTGTTTACCTTGCCAGAGAAAGTAGTTGGCCTTGACGACAGTTGTTGTTGTTTTTGTTTTCAAAAATTTGGGCAACAATCTCTTAAGGATAAAAACAACTACGATTACCAACTGGCATTGAAAGTGCATTAACCCGTGACGTCAAAGATTGCAATTAATAATGCTTTGGACCCGCCCTACAAAAAAAAAATACAAATTGCCATAACAAATCGTTCGTTGACGTCAAGACCGCAAGCAATTTATTTGATTATATGAGCCAAACAAATTCATTAAAAACATTCAAAATCGAACGGGCACGTTAAGCGTAGCGGGACGACGCGTAGAACCAGTAGTCAAAAGACACTGACAGCAATTAAGATAACTGCTTCCCTTCTCTTTCCTAATCCCTATTTCAGTTTCCAAAACTAGATCCGGTTGGGTTGGTTTCATTTTATGCTCAAATCAAAGAAAGAAGAAAGAGCCGCTAAGAAATCTACATCGCTACAGCGCTTGGGAATTCCCAAGAAACTAAGATACTGGGCCAAACTCCCATGACGATCCCCCCTTTTGTTTGAGTGTAACAAACAAATTATTTAACTTGCGTTCGGATCAGATTGAGACGCGTTTATAATTAGTCAAAATATATGTTCGATGCCCCGAAGCCAAAGAAATTGAATGGCGCCAGACGGCTTCAACACACAGCATAAAAAAAAAATTTGCTTATCAAGATATTTATTTTCGTCTAAAAGAAAGTCGTTAAAACAAATCATTCAAATTAATTGGCATCCAGTGGAGCTTGTCTCAAACAAATGTATTTACAAAGAAACAAAAAGTTATCATATGATATATGTGACTACTTCAAAAACTTGATATTGGTTGGAAAACCGCATTTGGACTTTAAATGTGCGCTAGTAAACAAAAATTCGGATGTTTACGGCTTTTGTGGAATTTTAATGTAAGATTTAGCTTTGTTGATTTCGAATTTTGTGATGTCAACGGCAAATTGGCGCCGTATAAAAGCGATCGATATAATAATTAATTATATTGAACGCTTTGAATATTTTATTGAGTATTTGCATATAAATTAGAACTGTCACAAAGCTGCTACAACACAATTAGGCGGATTCAAAAACTTAGGCACTGATATGGTAAATTGTAATTTAAATAAATAATATATAACACAAGACTTAAGTCGTTAGCTGAAATGTGTTATTTACAATAATTAGTTGAATAAACTCCATTAAGCATCTCACCTTTGCACACGTTTCGCATGTCACTGAACTTTTGTCAAAAAAGAAACGTATTTTTTGAAACTGGATATTGGAATTTATGGCTAAAATTCTACTGTATATATAATTTATTGCTTATCTGGAGCAATGACTTACAACATGTGTGTTTTATGTATCTTAAAGTTTAAATTTAAGTTATTGGCTTTTGAATTTAATTCTCAACTCAACTGCATTGACAAAAAGTTGCCATTCCGCGAAAACTATCGAACTATCGATTAAGTTAGCACTATGTTAAAGCAGCTGTTTAACAAGCCGGAAAATGTTAATATTTTCGGCGTAAACAACGCGTTTTAGTTTTTTTATTGTGCACAATTTGTGAAAAAAATAAAATAAAATGAAGGAACGAGATTTAAAACGTGCCTATAATAATGTTCTGGCTCAAACCATTTCAACATCACAAAAATATCTATTCGCTGGCAATTTGTTTGGCGATATTTTCGTACTCAGGTGAAGAGTTGTGAATTTTACCGGGCTTTAATTTCATTTACAAATATGATTCCTTTGCAGTCTGAAGGAACTGGATAAGTGCGCAGAGGAACCACCATGCAAACTGCAAGTGTTTCCTCAGGGCGGAGACGTGGACATAAATAGTCTTGCATTTCATCGCGACTTCTTGATCGTTGGCGCCATTGGACTCATCTACGGTCTGAAGTGGAACGAGGAGGACCAAAGTTTAAGCACAAAACGTTCCTGGGAAATCAAAATACCCATGTCAGTGGATGCTGTTGAAGTACCAGATGTCAACTCCATTTGGGTGTGCTCCGAAACGGACACGCTGTATGCTGGCTGTGGCGATGGTGTCGTCTATCAAATAGATCTGGAAGATGGACGCATCCAACATGACTATCGTGGCCATACCGACTACGTGCACTGTGTCGTCGGTCAGCCGGATGGTCGAATCTATTCCAGTGGTGAGGATGGCACCGTGCACTTCTGGTGCGACAAACAAAAGGAGCCCACATCGATCTTACAGCCACACAAGAACCCCAAGCTGCTCCGTCCGGATCTAGGCAAATGGATTGGTGCCGTCTCTGTCAATGATGATTGGCTTATATGCGGCGGCGGTCCGCGTGCAGCCATTTGGCATTTGCGCACAATGGAATTTACGCGCGCCTTTGATTTTCCTGGTCCCGTGCATGTGTGCGACTTTGTTGACGACTCTGTGCTCATTGGTGGCGAACACAATCACGTGCAGTTTTATACGCTAAATGGCACACTGCAGGCGAACATTCCCGTAGAGCACACGTCCAGCTACTCGTCCGTCTGGCAAATGAATCCCTTCAAGTTCATGTCGATTGCTGGCTTCAGCAACAAGTTGCACGTTTTAAAGGATTTTCGTTTTCTCGACAGCAAAATCGAAATGTACGGCAACCTGCAGGGCGAAAACGTTGACAAGGAAGACGAGGAGGAGGACAAGAACGACGACGATTACCCTTTTTAGCCTTTAGTATGGAAACATATGGAGTATTGAATAATTCGGCATTCAAATTATGCTCTTTTTTTTATTGAATATAGCGAACTTTATTTGAATTATTTTAAATCTAAGTACTAAGAAAATTAAAACTTACGCCAACTTAACTACAAACTTAAGGGTTTAAATTTGTACCTGAAACGTTTGGCCAAGTTAGTCGCATGGATCATTTCTCACCTAATGGTATAAATGCAGGCAGCGTCCCCAACTTAGGTCTTTGGCGTAGAGTGCAACCACTACTGCTACTATTATCGGCATCCTCGGCTTGCAGTTCGGCTTCCCGCTCATCGTCCTCTTGCTGCTTCGACAGATACTTATCACTTTTGCACTTGAAATAGCGTGAGCTGCTGGGAACTTCTTCGGCCGGACTTTGCACAACAGGGATGGGTACTTTGGTTTTGGGTTTCAGTTTGGGCATTGTTCTCATTGTTACTTTCTTTATTTGCTTGCAGTAACTGCAGTTGGTCAGCTCACATTTGCCCAAGCGTGCAAATTCCGGACACACAAACTCATGGCGCATATTGCACTTGAAATAACAGAGGAGTTAATAAGAATCATAGATGATTTAACACACAACTTACATCAGCGGCTCGCGCACAATAGCCACGTAGAAAGTCAATGCAAATCTCTGCCTTGCGACTTAGCTTTTTATGCAGATATGGACAATCCTCGCGCACACAAACGCCCTTCAAAAAGTAACGGCAAACAGGCATCTTCTCCAGCGTCACATTGTGTGAGAGCAGGCAATCGGCTTTGGTGCACTCACCGCGCAAAAAACTGCAAACATTATAAGGAGAAGTTAATGTCTATGTTAAATGACAAACAGTTACAGACCTTGGACAGATGGCCACCTGGCGTTTGTCATGCAGTCGTCGACACTTGCCACGACTATAGGCTGCACACTTGCCCAGTCGTTGGAAGATGGCGCAGGGCACATTTGTCTTCACGAGTGAGCGATTTAGAAGCTGCAAACTACGCTGTTTGGCCGTCATAAGATGTGCTCGTGCCATATGATTTGTGGTGCGTACAAAGACGTTCTGTGCCTTTGGCGAAGACACATATGTCAAGCCGCCAATATCGATGCGGCGACGCAGGCTCTTATTAACGCTCCTTTGTGGACTATGCGCTTGAACGCGTGTTAAGCGACAGCCCGACGGATCCAACACGAACTTTGTGCCGCGCACAAACAGTGTGCGACCGCTGGAACCGTTCGCCGGCGGTTGTACAGTCGTTTTGGATACTCTACTGGCATCGAGCTTGGTCAGCTTGTTTTTGGACGTCTTTTTGTACATAACACCATGTATGCTGACCATGCTTATGGATTTGTTAACGCTGGGCTTTACCATATGCGATACTAAGCTGTAAACAAAGGATGTAAAAAAAAACAAATAGAAAGAGTAAACCAAGATACTTACCTTATCTTTTTGCCAGTGAGTGCATCATTTGTGCGTTTCAGTGCATAGCGTGCCACAAAGTCTCGCGAGCGTTTTTTCTTGACCAGGGGCGTGCTGCTGTTAGTGTTTAGGGAGATTGCTCGCACCAATTTATATTTGGTGCGTTTGGCAGGAGAAGCTATCGGTGTTGTGGTTGTTGTGGCCGTTGCTGTTGTTTTAACTATGCTAACGCCCTGACGGATAAGCTTACGCTTTGAAATGCTAACTAGAGGCGGCTGAGGGCTTATGGTTGACGTGGGCTTGGGCTTGTACTTGACTGGTTGTTTGCGCACAAGGCAGGTGCTTGCTTTGCTTATGATTTTAGCTGCTGGAGGCGTTGCTTCAGTTTGCTGCTGTACATAAGCAGCATTCTTCTGTTGTTCTAGGAATTGCAGCTGTTGTTGCAGCTGTTGCAATTGATAAGCCCTTTGTTGTTGTTGTTGCTGTTGCAGCTGCAGCTCCCGCTGGCGTTGCAAGAAATGTGGATTTATGTGAATGGCTGGACGATCCCATGACTGAGGCTCATTAGTGATAACACGACCTTGAAGCTGCAACGCAGTGGACACTTTTCCCTGAAAATTTGGATTTATGTACACCTTTCTTCCCACCTGCGGAATGTTTTCTTCAGCACTTATTTGTGGCAGCATTTTCTCCTAATTTTATCACAATTTTAAAGCACTTTTTTAGTATGATATAAAAAACGGGATGATTCTTTCCTGTTTGATTTTTTTTTTTATAATATAGTTTTGTAACAAAGCCATCGCTGATGTATTCACAAAACTATCGATGCCAACATCGATATATTACTGCGA
Organism: Scaptomyza reducta; assembly: GCA_035044485.1. NCBI lineage: Eukaryota > Metazoa > Arthropoda > Insecta > Diptera > Drosophilidae > Scaptomyza > Scaptomyza reducta. The sequence continues at coordinate 160,333 of JAWNNV010001087.1, read as the reverse complement.
ACACATGTGAATGGCCAGCTAATTTAAGCGTGGGCTTGCAATCTATCGATATTGTCATAGAACAAGAGACAAGAAAAAAACGTTCTTAAAATTTGTTAGCAATGGGAAAAGATCGCGGCGGACGAGGACGTCGGAATTTCCAATCCAGACCATATAACAAGAATAGCTGGCGTGGTCAGAAGAAGGACCATCCAAGGCGTACCAATGATGATGGCCCCAAACAGCCGCGCAACAGGTAAGACCAAAGATTTTCGAGCACGCATGATTTTATTTTGATGGCCGGCTTTTACCACAGAGGACCACAGCAAAAGTGCACGCTCCTTGAGAATCAAGTGGGCATTACGGAGTTTACGAATGCGAACATAGCTGGCTTTACAGGCATACTGAAATCGCGCTTCTCCGATTTTCATGTCAACGAAATCAACACTGAAGGGCACGTGTTGCAGTTAAACGACACCAAAGTACCAAAAGTTGAAATTGAACGTAAGTAATTGCAGTTAATCAAATATTGTTTGCACGATTACTATTTACTGTTAATCACTCTCAGCTGTGGATCAGTCGCAATTGGACGAATGGCGTGAAAAGCTGGCGACTGTAATTGACGAAAATGTTTGGCAACAAATCGCCGATTTATCAATTGCCAAATATGATCCCAAAACTGAACAGAACGTGGATGTGAATGTTACCAGCCTGGATAAGGAGCAGCGCACACAAATCCATCATTTAATAAAACAGCTTTACAAGGGTAAATTGATATCCAAAACTCTGGAAAAGGTAGAGCAACAGGTGACGGATGGCGAGACCGAGGAAAAGAAACTTATTCGCATCTTAAAGCCAAAGCCAGGACGCTGTAAGTGTAGGATTAATTCTTATCTGTGGCATTCCTAACTAATTTGTATATCGTTTAGCTGACAACCGCTGGAATTTTCCACATGATTTTGTCACCTTTTTGGTGCATAAAACGAACATTGACACTAGCGAGGTTGCCGCAACGATTGCCCATCGCCTAACGTAAGTTAGAGTTTAAAATTACGCTAAGTCCTGATTTAATAACACTTATTTCTCATTAGACTGCGTGCCTCCCAGGTGAATTACTGCGGCACCAAGGATAAACGGGCTAAAACTACACAGCAATTTAGCATCAAGCGTCGCACACCTGAGTCAATAGTTGCCGCTGTTCGGGGCATGAACAATGTTAACATTGGCAACTTTAGCTTCAGCCCAAACACACTCAAACTGGGAGATCTGAAAGGCAATCGGTTTCGCATTGCATTGCGTCACATAACAGAGCCGCGGGAAAACATTGAGCTCGCATTGCAATCGCTGAAGGAGCGTGGATTTATCAACTATTATGGCTTGCAGCGTTTCGGCAACAGCGCCAGTGTGCCGACCTATGAGGTGGGCGTGGCACTTCTAAAACGTGACTATAAACTGGCCTGTGAACTAATTCTGAAGCCCCGTGACAACGATATGGAATTCATGCGTGCCATACGCGAGTCCTGGTGGCAGAATCGCGATTCGGCTGCCGCTGCTGCTAAGTTCTATAACAATAAGTTCATTGAGAAGAAACTGCTAGATGGTCTGGCCATGTATGGCGAGACAGATTATGCAGCGGCTCTGCGTCGCATACCACGAAATATGCTACTCCTTTATCCTCACGCCTATCAAAGTTTGGTCTTTAATCGCATAGCATCGCGTCGCATAAAGGAGTTTGGCCTTAAGCTAATACCTGGCGACTTGGTGTATGTCGAGGACGACAATATCACAGAAGCTCCTGTGAGTGCAATTGAACCCGAAGAAACTGTTGAGGATGACTTGGAAGGAGATGCTGAGAATTTGCTAGAGGAGGAGTCAATCTTTAAACGCAAAGTAAAACCACTTACTGCTGAGGATATTGCTAGCGGCAAGTACAAGCTGTCAGACGTAGTAATGTCACTGCCAGGATACGACATAACATATCCTAACAACGAGTGTGCCGCTTGGTATGAGGAAATGCTTGCCGAGGTGGGCTTAACATCGGAGCTGCTGCGCCACAAGGAAAAAACATATGCGCTGGGCGGCGCCTATCGAAAATTGCTTATAGAAACCGCCGATTTGACATGGACTTTTCGTCGATATAGTACACCCGAAGACACGTTAATAGCGTCTGACTGGGAGCAATTAAAAAACATTCAAATAACACCGGAGCCTTCTGAGTCAGAGGGCAAGTATACAGCATTACTGCTAGAGTTCAAACTGCCTACAGCAGTATATGCCACAATGTTCCTGAGAGAGTTGTTCAAACAGGATACATCGACGGCCACACAAATGCAGCTCGAAAAGGAGGAAATCAAAAAAACCTTAGCACAAGAAAGTCCAACAACTCAGGACATGGAAATTATCAATGAACTGCCACTCGCAAGTGAAACAATTGCAGTCGAGGCGCAGCCGCAACCAAATTGAAGGTAACGGGTAACCGTAAAAAAAATCGATAAAAGAAAATCAATTTACGCGCGTTCCTACTTGTGAGTGCATATACTTGTGTGCGAGTGTGTGTGTGTGTGTGTAACTTCAAATCAACCACATCAACAATAACAATGCGCACGTGAGTGCAGGCGCGCGCGCTCTCTGTCTCTCTCTCTCTCTCTTTCGCGCGCGCTCTTTAACTGTTATTTCTCTCAATCGGTAGCGGGCCCTTTGTCTGTGTGGTAGACAGGACCAGCTTTGAAGTCCTATTCCGTGGTCATTAGTACGCTGACAAGCGAGAGCTTTGGACGCGCTGCGCAGTAAGCAGTTACCGTCGTGCGAGTGTGTGTGTGTGTGCCCACATAAATGTTGTAAAAGCAGGAATAACAATAACAAATACGACGTGAAGATAACAAGACAGCTTCTTGTAAATAATCGAATTAATCAGTTACAAGTAATCAAAACAAAAAGGAAACAAAACTAAGGTGAATCATAAACCTCTATATACATTAAATATATACACACACAAACATATGCATTTGAGAATTAGGCGCGTATTTTTTAAATTACTTTTATTAGCAATAAATAAACTGAAGTCAAATAAATTGTGAAAACAAACCATATCAATCCAATCGTATAACATTTGAACAGTACATGTATTAATTTGCATTGCCTTTGCATGCTTATCGATTTTTGTGCGTGCTTTTTGCCCAAAATCAATCGATAATGTGGTGTTAATGCGCTCTACAGCTACAACATACTACATACACCACACCGACTTTAGAAAGGTGGCGGCAATCACGGAGTATGCAGTCGTAGTAGCTGGTGTAGAGTAACGAGAAGTGGCGGGGGGGATGTGTACGGGTCGATAGGGGTGGGCAATTGTGTTGTACGTACGTACATACAAATGGCTCTTATGGCAGGACAGAAGTCATCAAAATTAATAAATGTTTGGCGTCGTTTTGTACCCCCCCACTGTGTAGCGTCCACCCAATGCCACCCACTCAGCGCCAGACATGGTTATTGGACATGTTATTGCTTGCGCGCGCACTCTTTGACCAAAAGGGCGACGACAACAACAACAACAACTAACTGCGTCATAGTAGGAGTTGTTGATTATTGGCTTCCGACTTCGATTTTTGCGACAAGCCCACAAATCCATTGCATACTTTTATACATGCTTTATAATTAAATCAGGGCGTTTGTTTTTTGTTTTTTTTTCTTTTTGGAATTTTCCTAAATAAATATATCATCGATTTCTTCCTCGCTAAGCGCACGCAGATTGCATTTGCACAAATAGGCGAGAATTTTCTTTTCTGCCTTTAGGCGATTCGCGCCCAAACCTTCTAGTAATGTTTCAATGCGTTTCATGGGATCATCACCAGTTGAAGGAGTGGCTGTTGTTGTTGTTGCTGGCGGTTGTATTGGTGCTGCGGCCACTTGCTGCTCATCCATTGCCTCCTGCAATGGATCATCCTCGTCATTGTGCACAATTAGCTGGCCAGGACTTAGGGCACACCAGCCAATGGGTGTCGTTGTTGGGTTCGACTGTTGGCGTTCTTTGTGGTGATTGCTGCTGCTGCTTTTGCTTCCGGTTTTATGTTGTCCGATAAAGTGCAGTTTGGGCAGCAGACTCCAATCGGAGTTTGGCTTATGCAGTTCGTTTCGCAGCCTATCTCTTATATAATTCCAGCGCGTTATACATGTACTTACTGTTAGTTAGAAAAAGTAGTCAACTGTTATTGCAAACAGCAGGAAAAATGTTTTTTACTCCACCTACCGTCTGTTTTTAGGGAGGTTGCAATGCTGCACCACAGCTCCGTTTTCTTTTTCCTGTGTGAGTAGTAGGGTGCCCGACGCACATCTTGTTCGTATAGGCTGGGATTGGCGCGCACTAGCTCAATGAGGTGATTATCAAAGTCGGAACTTGCGGACATAATTAGACAAATAAACAAATAACTTTTGCATGCAGAGTGCATCAAAACAAACACAAATCGATAGACCGATAGTTGCTCGATAGGTGAGGGCGTTTGCAGTGTTGCGAAGCGTTTACTTACAAGGTTTTCATTTTTGCGCGCCACTTATCGACTTTATTATTGATTTTGTTTTTATCTACACAGCAGGAGGAGACGGCAGTTGCATTCAAGGAAGGCGTTAGAATAACGCTGCGCGGCCGCAAAAATGGCTGCCGAGAACTATCATTTGAAATGGGACTCGCATTTGTCCTTTTTGAACACTTCCATTGCCACGCTCTATAAGTAAGTAAATACTTGAAGATTGTGAAGATTGTTTTTAATTTTATCCACTCCCTTACTCTCCCTCGTCCAAGGAATGAAAAATATGCCGATGTGATGCTATACAGTTCGTATAGTAATAGTGCCATCAATTCGGATATACCAACAGTGGGCATATCGGCGCACAAATTCATATTAAGCTCCTGCAGCCAGTTCTTTGCCACCATGTTCGAGACAGCGCCAATAACGGCGCCCAACGGCGTCCTCTACATTGTGCTTCCGCCGGATCTTAGCCATCGTGCTATACAGATACTCGTTCAGTATATGTACAGTGGCGAGGCAACCGTCTCCAATGATATACTGAACGAGGTGTTGCGTGGTGGCGAGATACTAAAGATACGCGGTCTTTGTCGTACCGGCTCTTCCAGTGGTGGCGGCGGTTCTGCACACGGCCACCACCTGCACCATCAGCGTGAGCCGAGTGCGATGTATGTCTCAAATGGCACGCGTTCATCCTTGGCACCACCACCGCCGATGTCAACACAGCTTCCCGCTGATCTTTACAGCAATAAGCCCGGCAGCAGCAGCAGCAACAGCGGATCGGCCCGTTATACTCTCGATCATCTTCATACGAATTCGCAACAGCAACAGCATCATCATCAGCATCTACATCACCACCATCAGCAGCAATTTCGCGGCTTGGGCGCTTCCGTAATGCCAAAAGATAGTCCGGTGATTGTCAAGTCACCCAAAGTAGCCACACACACGGGTCTACTAAGTGTCGCCAGCAGCAACAAGCTACACGGCATTTCCGTCAACAAAGAGGTCGCCATTGATCCGGAGGATAAGTGTTGCTATGCGGCAGCCACACAAGTTGAAAGTCTGCCACAGTCAACGGGGCCAACCACTGTGGCCGCACCACCACCGCTGCCACCTGGCATGTCCATCTGCACAGAGGTTGGCTGCAACAGTTGTCCGCTGGCTGCACCCTCAAATGAATCGGCGGATTCAACGCTACGCCGCTCCGAATACGAACGGGATCGCGAGGAGCCGCTATGTGAACGGGAACGAGATGATTTGGGCTTGGTCTACGAGAGACGTCTGCGTCGAGAGCGTTCCTGTGAGAGAGGTATATATTTCACTATGCAGATCATTCCGAATCTCTATTAACGAACTCCCTTATGCTTACAGCTTCCGCTCATGAGTATTTTGAGGGTCCACACTACGAGCAGCATGTGGTCAAGTCCTATGAGGTGTCAGTGGCGCCTCGCCTGGTCACACCGCCGCAACATGCACACAGTTTTCTGACCATCAAACAGGAGCCAACCGATTGGACAAATAATCCCACATCGTCGACGTTGTCCAACGACAACCATCACGAGCACAGCCAGGAGGTGCCGCTGTCACCCAAGCAGCCATTGGACTTTAAGATCAACAACGTTAAGCTGGAGGCAAGTGACACGCCACCGGACGAGTCCGAGGAGCACACACTGCGTGACTACAACAACTTCAAGCTGCTCGTCTGCGAGATCTGTCAGAAATCGTTCGAGGACACCAAGATGCTGGTACGCCATCTGGGCACCCATGCGGCGGAGCCAGCCAGCGGCTGCGGCCCCAGCGTCGGACCTGGTAGCAGCAGCGGCAGCAGCAGTAATGCCACAGCGAGCAGCAACCTGGCGTTGCGAGCCTTGAAGACCTATGTGCCAAAGAAGCGACGCCGAGTGTCGGTGAGTGCCGTTGGATCCGCTGTATTGGCCAAGACCCTAACTCATCCAAACATCCCTCCTCATTCCTCCTCGCATTCACAGCAACAGGAGAACAATATGGATCATGTGACGCTACACTGTGATCTCTGCACCACGTAGGTTCTAATTTGGACTCTCAACTGATTTTAATACCTAAACCCGTTTCCGTTTTATGTAGCTCCTTTGAAACACCGGCCGAATGGGTGCGTCACATGAACAGCCAACACACCGAGATCGAGCTGGCCATGTTTAATAGCAAAAAGGATGGCGAACAGAAGGGGTGTGTGTCCTAAAGCTGCTGCCATCTAATCGAGCAACTGATGAACCTCTTGTTCACTTGTTCACAGCAACAACAACAACACCAACAGCGGCCCTTCAACTGCCCCCGACACTGCCAGCAAAAAGTACATTACTGCCAACCGGCAGGCGGGAGAAAGCACACTCAGCAGCTCAAATAATGGGAATGGCAATGGCAATGGCAATGGGAATGGTGGACTGTCGAAGGAATAAAGAAGAAGAACACCAAGATTAACAACAACAAGAGCAACAACAACAAGACCACCATCAGTCAGGCCACGAGTGAGAGAAGCAATAAGATTAAAAAAAAAATTAAAAATCAAGTCGTTCCAGTAATCAAAATAAGAAAACAAAAAAGATACAAAAATATTTATACGAAACAGCAAGAACCGTGATCAAAATGCAGCAAACACAAGCATATTTTATAGAGCAACAAACAAAAAAAAACTAAAACAAAACGAAACTGTAAACGAAAACTTAGAATCGGAATCGTCAGGCAACGATGCAAAACAAAAACAAAAACAAAAACAGAATAACATACGATTAACAAATTTAACTTGGTAGTATTTTTAACTCTATGTAGTTTTTAAATTTAATCTCCCACATGCGAAACAACAAAAGCGCAATTAAATAAGATCAAAAAGTTTAACAATTTACAAACTAAGAGTATATATATGAAAAAAAACATTGGCAAACATTTTGATTTGTGAAGAACCTATCTAATGTTTACCAGAAACCAAATTGTCAAATTTTAAAATGAACGCTTTTTGTATTTATTTAAAAAATTGATTTATTTTATTCGAATGTTCGGTTTTAAGAAATTTTGTATTTTGCAACTTGTACGTAAATTTTTATATTTTTATATATCACTGATTTGGAATCGCCTTTCTGTAAATAGCATAAGTTAATTTTTTTTTAACAAAAAAATAACTACGTATCTAAATGTGTGTACTTAGTAGATGGAAATTCAATTAAAATCAGTTTTTTTCCCCGATATACAAACAAAAACAATATACACAAATATATATATATGTATAAGTATATACAATTCGTGTTTACAAATCATCGTGATTCTTACAATATATGTGTGTGTATTGAAAAGCAACTAAGCACACACACCAGCATATGTGTAGGTGTACGATCGAATACGTAGCAAAAAGCGTTTTATTCGCATAATAAAAACAAAACATAAGAATTCGCAACAAAAGTGCGTCACAGTTTAAGAGAGAGTGGTGAGTATAACGATCGTGGTGACTATAATGGCGTCTGGCTGCGAATGTGCGAACAAAAATTGCCTGCTCTTGTTAGTTACTATTCGTCATTCACTGGCAGTTGAAGGCTTTAAAAATTGATAAAAAAATTTATCTTCAAAACGAATTTTTTTGGCCGCATTAAACTACAAGCTTTAATCATGAGTTCTGGCAAACATTTGGGTAAAGGTACGTCATTAAAAAAGACTCCATGACCTTGAACTGGAAAACATAAAACAAGTTTTTACAAGTCATGCGGGCTATGAATAACTTAACGATCGCTATATATGTGTGCCCCCCTGGTATAACATACTAATCTCTGTTTGTTTTTCGTAAGGTTCTTCAAAGCCAGCACTGCCAGATGATGGCGTGCCACGCCTTTACTCCATGCGTTTCTGCCCCTATGCGCAGCGCGCTCATTTGGCTCTGAATGCCAAGAAGGTGCCGCACCACTCAGTGTTTATTAATCTTACCGAGAAACCGGAATGGCTGGTCGATGTGAGTCCGTTGCTTAAGGTGCCTGCCTTGCAGTTGGTTGCCGAGAAGGATCAGCCGTCGCTCATCGAGTCGCTGATCATTGCCGAGTATCTGGACGAGAAGTATCCGCAGAGACCGCTCTTGCCCAAGGATGCACTGCAGCGTGCCCAGGATAAGATACTGGTGGAGCGTTTCAATGGTGTCACCGGTGCCTTTATGAAGATTCTGCTGCACAATGCGGATGCGTCTGATCTCTGGACCACCATGGATGTATTTGAATCGGAGCTGGCCAAGCGTGGATCACCCTATTTTGGTGGCTCCCAGCCGGGCTTTGTGGACTACATGATTTGGCCCTGGTTCGAGCGTCTGCCAGTGCTGCAGTCTGTTCTCAAGGAGCGTTACAACTTTGATGCCCAGCGCCTTGCTAAGCTAAGCGCCTGGATCGATGTAATGCTCAAGGATGATGTGGTCAAATCGTACTACGCCAAACCAGAACATCATATAGAGTATTGGACCAGCCGTGCTGCCGGCAATACAAACTATGATCTGCTCGCTTAAGTTCCAAACTTAATACTGCTTTAAATTTAATGAAAAACAAATTTTAATTACCTTTCGTTACAAACAAAGTTTTCTTACACAATGTATTAAATTGTCAACTCAACTAAATGTAATCAGTTCTGAATGGGCTCAAGGGTTTTTAGCTTAGTTGACTATTTCGTACTCAAGACATTTCAAATATAGAATAAAACTGTACATTTTTCTAAGACTTCTAAAAACTGAATAAATTTGTTATTATTATTGAAATCATATGCAAGTTTTCGATTCTGGGATGAAAAGAACTAAGAAATCATGGGAGCAAATTTAAAAAATTATCAAAAACTAGAATAATATTCTTGTTCCACTGAAAACTTATATTTCATTGGCTTAAAAAGTTCCTAAATCTACTTTTATATATCTGCTAAAGGCATACTAGCAACGGATCAGTGTTCGTGTAGTACTACTTAGTCAAGTGGCACTGTATGTGTGTCAACATTACGCACGTATGCCACATGCCGCAAAGGTTATCGTTGATACACGGCCGCCAAGTTCACTGATGCAATCCACACCATGAAACGAAGGGCGCTTGGAACAACTTCTTTATATAGCGTCGAGACGCAGTTGTTCTGCTCACCAGTAGTCTAACACACATCATGAGCAGCGGCAGGCACTTGGCTAAGGGTAAGTTCGAGTAGTTGATCCACGATCCTCGGATGTAATGCTCCTGGCATAGTGCAGGTTCACCCACGCCGGATGTGCCCGAGGATGGAATATTGCGGCTGTACTCGATGCGCTTTTGTCCGTTCGCACAGCGTGTGCATCTTGTGCTGGACGCCAAACAGATACCCTATCACAGCATCTACATAAATCTCACAGAGAAACCCGACTGGCTGCTGGACAAGAACCCGCAGGGCAAGGTGCCGTCACTGGAGCTGGTGCGAGAGCCGGGACCGCCGGTGCTAACCGAATCGCTGCTCATCTGTGAGTACCTGGACGAGCAGTATCCACTGCGACCGCTCTATCCGCATGATCCGCTCAAGAAGGTGCAGGAGAAGCTGCTCATTGAGCGCTTTGGTGCTGTACTCGTCGCCTTCTTCAAGGCATCCGATGGCGGAGAGTTGGAGCCCTTCTGGTGTGGCCTGGACAGCTATGAGCGTGAGCTAAGTAGGCGTGGCACAGACTTCTTTGGCGGCGAACAGACAGGCATACTGGACTACATGATCTGGCCATGGTGCGAGCGACTGGAGCTGCTCAAGCTGCAACGTGGCGACGATTACAACTACGATGAGCAGCGTTTTCCACAACTGGTAAGTGGTATCTGTAAGGGTATCTGCTAGTCAGCATTAATGTTTGTAAACTTTAAACAGTCCCAGTGGCTGGAACGCATGAAACGTGATCCCGCCGTAAAGGCATTCTATATGGAAGCCGAGGTTCAAGCCGAGTTTTTGCGCACGCGCAGCGCTGGAAGGCCCAACTACAATCTGCTGGTGAAGGATGCCTAAGAAGCAACAACATCTAGTTAATAATGTAATTGGCATAGAAATAAAGTACGTTAACTAATCAGGAAGTATAAGATGAACTAACTTGAGCAACAAAAGAGTTATTTATACGAAATCATTAATCATGGAAGGATTATTCATCATGTTTTTGAAATTGTTTCTTTTACACAGTTTTAAATAGATTTGAAATGAGATTTTGTTGTTACTAAGCACAGTCCTGTAGTCATCTCTTAGGCCTCAAAAGCCACATCGTAGTTGGGTGTTCCCTCCTGCCTGGTAGCTATGAACTTGGCATGTACCTGGCTATCCAGCGCAATTTGCTTAATGGCCTCGTCCTGGGCCACCAGATCGTGCCAGCTTAACAGTTTGGCATAACGCACTTGATCCAACTCGTATTGCTCGGGCAGCACGAGCTTCAGAGCAGGGAAACGCTCAAACCAAGGCCAGAGCATGTAATCCACCATGCCAATCTGGTCGCCACCAAAATAGGGCGTGCCACGTTTGCCAATCTCCTGCTCAAAGACATCCAAGGCATTCTCAAAGTTGGTCAGGGCGTCTGCTGGTGGCGTCTTGGTGAATAGCAGAGGATAAACCGCGCTGACAGCTGGAGCCAGACGCTCAATGAGTATTTTATCCAGGGCCTTTTGCAGAGGATCTGCCGGATACAGCCGGCGACCGGGATACTGTTCGTCCAGATACTCGGCGATGACAAGCGATTCCACCAGAGCAGGTTGACCATCTGTGGCGGTCAATTGAATTGCTGGCACTTTGCCCAATGGGCTGTAATCGGTATACCAATCGGGTTTCTCGCTCAAATCAATGTAGATCTTGTGATGTGGAATCTTTTTGGCCGCCAGCACCAACGAGGCGCGCTCGGAATAGGGGCAGAAACGCATGAGATAGAAGCGCAGGACTCCATCTTCGGGCAGCTCTGGCTTGGGCGTACCTGTTGATGACGCATACAAACTAGTTATTCATCTTAGTTGCTTAGATATTTGTCTGTCAATGTCGAAGATCTTTCGAGCCGACGCAATTTACCCTTTTTGAAGTGCTTTAGTGGTATGCTCATAATACCAATGCTGCGCTTGCAAACTCGAAGGATAGCCGTATCTGCTGCTCTGCTTGTTAAACCAAATGATAGTTTGTAAGCAATGTATTATCTAAAAGTCAAACAAACTGAGCTTTTTCGTTTAACTTGCGCTCACTATGTTAATCAATATGTGTTAACAGCCTGCTAACAGTCTGTTACAGCTTACATTGTTATGTTATCGATTGAATTTATATCGATAGGCTTAGCAGCAGTTAAATTACAAGCCCGCAAAATAGTAATTTTTAAAAACTCATTTCATACTTTTGAGTTTAATATATTTCACAATGAAAAACAATCGATTACGCTATAAACATAATTTATATTTCCATTAATTTCTTTTCGTATTTCTTTATATGACAAACTTATACATTTATTTTGAATTTTAACTAAAATTTAACTACCACAGATAGGTTGCAATTATATATTACATGTAAATATGTATACATACATAGTTATTTAGATTTTATGTTGTGTATATAATATAAATGTTGTTGCCGTTTTACATATAGGATTTTTAACTTGTATATTATATGGTCGCAAATGTAAATTTAGTGTAAAATTACTATATAATGTAACTTTACACAGATATATATATATAGACAATTAGTATTATTCTATAACATTGAGATTTACACAAAGAATACACACAAATATATACGTATGTATGTATATTTTATGTATGAGCGCATTATAATTTTAAATGAGGTTTTTTGGGCTCTTTCCGTTGAGTCCAAAAACAAAATTTGCCACTTAACTAAATACATAACTCTTGCACTAGGCTAAACAACTAGACAAAATGATAACTAATTAACAATTAAGGTAAACATTTATTGGAAATCTTTTGCAATCTTTTTGCTTCGAAGTAGTTTTTCTTTTTCTGTATATTGTGTGTGTGTGTGTGTGTGTGTGTGTTTGTTTAGACCGTCGTATCCGGTGGCGGTGCTATGGGTTGCTTAGACTCGGACACATCCAAGCGTGTGGCAGGCGCACCGGCTGCCCCCTCCTGCTGATCTGGTGCAATGTCAATGCGATCTGCCTTGCGCCACACCACCAGATCCATCAGAAATGCTAAAAACATTATGCCAGCCGTAATGCCTGAAAGCAGGAAAAACAACTTCTTGTTATGGAAAAGTATTATACAAAGGATCTGCTTTTGAGACGTACCCAAAAAGTATTGCCTGAAGGTATCCGCATCGTAGAGCGAACAGGCGCCATGTTTGCCACACACTGACTTCCAGATGAGACAGGCAGAGTCCACGACAGCGCCATAGATGATCGGACAAGGAACATTACCAAAGAGGCCAATGGCCGACTGTATGACACCCATTGCCATGGCTTTATCTGAATATCGTTGTGATAGAGAAGTGTGATATAGTTATATGTCATGTTGAATTGATGATCTGTTGCATGTTTGCTTGTACCTTTTGGATGTGTGCAGCGCATGACGAGCAGCATGCTGCCCACCTCGGAGGTGGAATGCATAAATACGCAAATGGCAAAAATCAATATAAAGTAGATAAAGTTCTTGCAGTTATTATCACAGTAACCATTGACTGCTTCAGCAACTGAAATGATAAGAAAAAACCATGTTAAATCTGATAAGCAAGTAAGAAGGCGATAGTCGAGAAAAGCCGACTAGCAGATACCCTGAAGCCTATAATTAGCAATCTTCACTGAACTTCAATGTTCTATATCTCTGGTGTTTCTCAACCAATTTCAATAAAAATTTCAGAAATTTTCAATATTTCGTTTAATGTTCCAAACGCTGTCTCAAAGTTTTCCAAATTCAAGATTTTGTTGTTATCGATTACATGTGTATATCGGAAACGGGGAAACTTATCGAAAATTTGAAGCAAACTTGTTCACATATTTTCATTATTTTGTCTAATGTTTCAAACGCTGTCTCAAAGTTTTCCAAATTCAAGATTTTGTTGTTATCGATTACATGTGTATATCGGAAACGGGGAAAGTTATCGAAAATTTGAAATAAACTTGTACTGTCTAGAGACTAGGCAAACTTATGTTCATAATCTGAAGTCGCTAACTTTTATAGTCTCTGTTATCGATAACATATCGACTCGGTTGTTGATGCTGATCAAGAATATATATACTTTATGGGGTCGGAGATGCTGCCTGCTGTCTGTTACATACTGTTGCACAAAACCTTTATACCCCTCTTACCCATTTTCATTGGATTTAGAGTATAAAAATAAGAATTTGAAATTGAAAAAATAATAATTTTCGTAATTTTCTAGTGGACGTACCATTTGGAATGCATGCACAGTCGGAGTAGAGTGTGCGATTGTCGCTGGGACGCAGCATGGAGCTGCTGCATCCGGCATGGCAGGCCGAGATGTACATTTTGCCATCGGTGCCACAAATGGGCGCGAAGTTCTCCTTATCACAGGTACAGTTGAGTACGGTGCTGCAGGCGGGCTCAATCATGGCGGGACTGGAAGAAGAATCCAGTAAACTCTTATAACCGAACAAAGAAAACGCTGGCACTCCACTTACCTGTTGGCATCGCCTGGCTTGTAGCCAGCAAAATCGTTGGTGCTGCAGCCAATGAACATAAGCACAATCATTCCGGCGGAATAGACAAGTGCCGTGAACGCGATCCAGGCGGCGACACCACGAGCCGTTGGCTTGCGCTTCAATATGAATAGACCTGAGATTACAATGCCAATGCCCATGACCAGGATGCCGCAGAACGCCGCAATCATATTCGCATCGTAGGTGGCCAGCCGAAACTGTGTCTCCAGATACTTGGGCAGGAACGTATACAGTCCAGCGATGGGCAGCAGATGAAAGACACACGAGGCCGTACGGAACATGAGTATATCATTGCTAAGCTGGCGACGCACCGTTTTGGGGAAATCTAAAGGGAATTGCGAAAGTTCTAAAGTGTTCAATGGTTCCATTTCGAGATTGACTTACCCTTCAGCTTGGGCTTCTCTTCGAGCTCTGGAGCTGGATTGGCCGCTGCCTTGGCCTGCGCTTGCTGCTTGCCGCGCAGCTGCTTGGGAAACGAGAACATGGCTATGGAGGCGAGCAGCATGAGGGTGCCAATGGCCACCGGGCCCAGCCACCAGGCGCCAATCCAACGCGGATCACTGGCATCAAAGCCCGGATTGGCAAAGTTAACATACCAGCGCGTACAAAAGCTGCCCACTATGAAGCCCGAGGCTGGTCCCAGGATGCGCATGCCAATGGTAACTGCCATATACATGGGCGATTGCTTGCTGCCCACATTGTCATCGATATAGGGTATGCCCAGTGTGGCCACCGCTGTCTGGCCAATGCCCGAGCTGAGCAGACTGCCAAAGAAGATGCAGAGCACGATGACCGTGATCTTGGTGTGGGATGCCTGCTCCAGCTGGCGCTGCTCGTTGCATTCGCTGCCCGCCAGTGTGCCATTGCCGCCCAGCTGGCACAGATTCGGATCGGTGGCATTGCTCCACAGCGACGAGGACAACGCAGACGAAGACGCCGGCTGCAGAAAGACACTGGACTGCATCAGTTGCTCGCCGAAGATGAAGTGCGGCAGGGCGCAGGCAAATGCCGCTATCGAGAACAGCACCATGCCGCAGGCAATCCATCGCGGACGATGACCCCGGCCCGCGAAATAGGTCAGCAGCATGGCCGTGCTGATCTGACCCATCTCGCTGGCGCTGAGCAGAAAGCCAGTGGTCTTCGACTTGATCTGAAAGAGCTTCTCGATGGTCGTGATGACGGACACAAAGTACGTCATGTACATGCCCTGGAGGATGTACGCCAGCAGGAACACCACCATGAACACATTCGTCGAGGCAAAGCGACGCGCCCAACGTGGCCGGCAGCCAAAGAGACCGCAATTGGAGCCATCGTCGCCGCCGCCATTCAAATCGGAATCGAAATCCGATTCCTCGGACTCACTGCCACGTGCGGGCAGCTTATAGCCGCCAGTCAGTGGCGCCTGCTCGTGGGCATACTTCTCGCGCAGATTGTGACCGTTTCCATTGTTATTGCTGAGCAGTCCATTTTTCATATTGTTAATGTCCACCGATGCCTTCCATTCGTTGTTGTTGCTGGGCGTGCTCTCGTATAGGGTTGTGGGCGTGACCAGCGCCTCACCTGCTCCACCCTGTTCCCCACCACCACCAGTGCCACCACCATTTGTGCTATTGTGCTGTGCTAGGAGTGGAGTAAATGCCTGTGTTGAATCCCTGCGACCGCCTCCATTCTGATGATAGCCATTCCCATTGATGGCATGTCCATTGCTTGCATGTTGCTTCTGTTGGCCATTTGTTGCTGCTGTTGTTGCTGTTGTTGTTGTTGCTGTTGTGTCTGTTGGGGGCGCTGCTGGCGCCTCAACATCGCTTAGACCTTTCATTGCTGCGGCCCAATGTGGCGTATACGTAATGTTGGAGACCGCTTTACTTTGCTGCTTTGCCGTCGTATTCAACGCTAGTTTCTCTCAGTGTTGCTGGCAAACTTGTTGTTCCATTTTTCGGTTTGGAGTCGGCACAGTGGAACTACATTGAAAAATTCCCTTCAAATTTGAATTATTTCACTTTTAATTATGTGTGTTTGCTTGGCGAGTGCGTAAGTGTGTGTGTGTGTGTGTTAATTTGTTGTGCTTGGACAGCAAATGAGGTAGTTTTGGTTGTTGTTCTTGTTGTTGTTGCTGTTGTCAGTTACTTCTTTGTTGCAATATGGCAGTGTTATCTGCAAAAAATTGTTAAAAAGTACAAAACTCAGTTAGAATATGTTTAATTTCAGTTTAGATTTAGTTTTAGCTACAATAGTAACAAGTATAAAGTCGAGAAATCCCGACTGGACGATACACTGAACCCTATACTTAGAGCGTACAGTCAGTGCTTGCAAGTATGTGTGTGTGCGTATACTGCATACTTGACTTAACTTCAATGTTCCATATCTCCGGTGTTTCTCAACCGATTTCAATAACAACTTCACAGATTTGTATTATTTCGTTATATGTTTCAAACTCCGTACCCAAATTTTCAAAATTCAAGCTTTTATTGTTATCGATAACATGTGTATATCGGAAACGGGAACAGTTATCGAAAATTTATAACAAACGTGTACTGCCTAGGGATAAGACGAGCTTATGTTATAAAAATCGTGTAAAATATATATATTTATCAAATCGCTTTGATCAGCTTTGATTTATTATTTAGTCCAACCTCAAAATGTTAATTCCGTTTAAAATCTTATTGACTTAGTTATAAGTACGATCCATTCTGTATGCTCTGAGCTTAGCTACAGCTCAATTTTACATTTGTTAAAACGCACGCAAATATTTTATGATAAAAAATCTAATTTCACTTTCGATCATAGTTTGCATAACACAAATGCGCCTTTCGGATAGGCAACAAAATATTTTATAACAAGCAAAATATACATTTTATATACTAAACAGAAAAATTAATTTAATAAACTTAAGCGCATATTGATTAAGATTTTATTATATGCATTTACCAGCTCAACTTAAACACTTTAACGATTTTAGATCTGTTCTTTACACGTTGGGCAAGAAAATCAAACTAAGAGCACACAAATCGAAACGCAGACTGCAAAAAGCGCAATATGAAATAATTGTAGCAAAAAAAAAGCAATTAAAAGCGCGTACACAGTAAATACTAAAAGGCAGCAGCAGCAGCAGCAGAGACAGCGGCTTATCAGTTTATGCACACACACACATACACATACACATATATGTGTGTGCGAGCAGAGCGTCAATAAAACGCAGCCTACAGACAAAGATACATATAGTTGTATATGCATTATATACACATTTTGTACAGCACGTATCAGAAAAAAGACTAAGAAATCATTGCAGCCAACTTTTTAATATATTTTTGGCAATAATTTTGATAAGTGTTCAAGGTTAACTGATTAGATGTTTTCTATGCGATCCAAATTTGGGGTACTTCATTCAGTACAGTCAAATATTGCACTTGAACTTGAATATCAAACAGTTTTATTGTGAAGGAATTTGCATTATGATGTGTTAAAGATCACTTATTATATATATATTCTAAACACTTTTATTGTGAAGGAATTGGCATTATGATTGTGTTAAAGATCACTTATTATATATATATTCTAAACACTTTTATTGTGAAGGAATTTGCATTATGATGTGTTAAAGATCACTTATTATATATATATTCTATATGTGATGATCTCAGAACGAATGTTTTGTGTTCTAGAAACTGCACATAATGCTCGAAAGTAAATATATTTAAAAACAGTTTGGCCAAATCTCAATTGTTTCGTATCTGTAGCTGTCAGCCAAAATATTCGCCGGTTTTTTTGTATTTTGATTTTTGTTTTCTCAAGTTTTGTTTCTTTATTGCGCCACTTCAATGTGGCATAGAAATATATAGTATAAGTTATTTCTGAACCAATAAAACAAATTACGCTTTCGCTTTTCGTATACCCTGCCACCTACCCCTAAAAGACAACCCCTTTTGGAAACGCAGTCGCTGCAGTCGTCAAATCTTATCAAAAATAACTAAGCAAACTTGCTGATAATGAAAGTGAAATTTTTTTGAGATAGGTGAAAGAAACAAAAATGCAATAACAAATATTTGGTTTACTAAAACCGCCTTAGATATAAAGATAGGCAATGCGGGTAGTAAAAATATATTGTACAGTGTCTGGCAAAAGTTAATTGTGCACTTCTGTTTATTCTAAAAGTATGTATATATGTGTATATATTTACGCAATTTGTTATGGCTGTGAAAGATTTCATTTGAAATGCGCATTTTATTTTAGTAAAAGTTTGATTGCAACTTAGTTGCAAGCTGATAATCTTTGTGTGATTTAATGAAATGCGCGCTAGAACTGTTTGGGAATTCTAACTGATTAGAGTTGATGATCGCGAGATACGTTGCTCCGGCCAATATGCAAAGCAGCCAAATGCAACTTGTTAGGAAGGGCTGACTGGTTAGCTGTTTGGCTAGCTGTTCAGCTACCAGTTCTCGTATGCTGCTAACCTAAGTACCTGACCACCGAGGACAGGTAAAGCACATTGAACCCAAAACTGAACGAAACGAAACAGCATTTGTTTTCTGTTTGTTCTATCTTCTAGCTCTGTGTGTGTGTGTGTGAGTGTCTATTGATATTGTTTTAAATTTGGTTTAATAGATTGTTAATTGTTGTTCAATTCAAGCTGACATTCGTGTTGTTAGTGTTTTGTCAGTGTCAATCATAATAAATGCAATTAAGACGCTTACGCAACGGGCATGAGCGAGGTTTCCATTTCAATTGAGCCAAACACACAGTTGAGTTATTGACAAAAAAAAGAATCTGTTTGGGTGTAAGAAAGCGTTAAAACTCTCAATGCGTGTCGTTTTTCCGGTTTTTGGGTCTCGTTGCCACATCTTCCGCCTTCCGTCTTCCGTCTTGGCGAACGTAACTGCAGCTCGCTGCTGTTGTTGCTGACTAAGTTATTACGCGATCTTGTTTGGCTCAAATGTGTGTGTGTGTGTGTGTTTGTGTGCATTTGAATTGCGCAAGCGCAACTATTGCAAATTGCATACCAAGTTAGCCAGCATGCCAACATGCAACAAACCAGACACACAGGCAACGTGCAGCAGCCAAGTGTCGACTAGACGCTGACAGCAGCAGCAGCAGCAACAAGTGCAAAAGCCACAAAAGAAGAAGAAAGCCACAACAACAACAACAACAATGGCTAGAAGCCAGCATTGAAAGTAAATTGCAGACCACAACACAAGATAATGAACATAATGATAATGATCATAAACATACAGTACAACAACAACAACAACGAGTACGAGTTCAATTCAGAGTTGGAGTTGGACTTGGAGTTAGTCCAAGCCGGGCTTCATCTTCATAATGAGCTGACTTCGAACAACAACAAAAAAGAAAAAAGTGGTTTGGTCACATTTCACTTTTAGCATAGAAATAATTTAGAACTTGTCTGCACAGAAAACTCTTGCTTTATGTTGCCATTTATTAGTCAAAGCAGAAGCTTACCAACTTCTTCATGTTAGTCAGAAAAAAACAAGTCAGAAGTCAAGAAATCCCGACTGGAAGATACTCCGAAGTCAGTGCTTACAAGTATGTGTATATGACTTAGCTTCAATGTTCCATATCTCCGGTGTTTCTCAACCGATTTCAATACAAATTGCACAGATTGTCAGTATTTTGTCTAATATTTCAAACGCCATCTCAAAGTTTTCCAAATTCAAGCTTATGTTGTTATCGATAACATATGTATATCGGAAACGTGGAAAGTTATCGAAAATTTGAAACACCCTCGTACAGCCTAGGTATTAGTCGAGCTCATGTACCAAATCTGGAATCTCTAACTCTTAAAGTCTCTGCGATCGAAGATATGTCGACTCGGCTGTTGCTGCTGATAAAGAATATATATACTTAATGGGATCGGGTGCCTGTTACATACTCTTGCACATAACCATTATACCCTTTTTAACCATTTTAAATGGGTTCAGGGTATAAAAAACTAAGACAAATTGCTAGAAATATATATGTTTAAAGACAAACTTAAATCAAGTTACTTTTGCACTTCAAAGTTAACATATTGTTGGGAAAAACTTTTGAGTTCTTTAAATCAGTGGCTGACTAATTGATTTCCGAGTTTTGCATAGTTAGTCATTAAGTTAAGTAAGGTTTTGCTTGCACATGCTCGCTTTTTGAATTGATATCGAAATCAGCAATTTTTTTTGTGTTTTGTTTTTGTCGCCTTGACTTTGACCTTCAAACTGAAAGCTCAAAGTTCAAACACAACACAAATAAACAAAATTAAAGTAAATAGACTTTAACCAATTTGTTTACCACATTTGCATTTAGATTAAATACACATATACATAATACTTCATTTGTATATATTAATATGTTTATCAACCTAATTGGAGACGCATCTCAGCTTTGTGTTTTATTTTTATTGTGATTCATTGCAGTTAATATTAATAGTATTTTTGTTGTTTGTCGTAATCCTATTATGGCTTCATGAAAATCCCAAAAAAGCGCTTTAGGATTATAAAAAAAAAATTATATTGGAAATGTACGATTACGATTAACAGAATTACATATATGTACATTTGGTTTTTAAAGTGGAACACGCGAATTTTTTTTTTATTTTTTTTATGGCATATGCGCAGTGTATTTACATATGTATACATGATTCATGGCACGATGACAAAAGGTGCGGCAACAAGAATTCAACAACAACAACAACAACCAAAATGAACGAAACAAGAAAAATATTTATGCCAATGAAACATTTTTGATACGCTTTAAAAATCATTTTTAAAATGAAGACTTGTATTATTATACCCTGAACCCATTGCAAATGGAGGGTATAATGGTTATGTGCAAAAGTATGTAACAGGCACAAGGAAGCAATTCCGATCCCTTTAAGTATATATATTCTTGAACAGCATCAACAGCCGAGTCGATATATCTTCGATCTCAGAGACTATAAGAGCTAAAGACTCCAGATTTGGAACACAAGCTCGCCTTATCTCTAGACAGTACAAGTTTGTTTCAAATTTTCGATAACTCTTCCCGTTTCCGATATACACATGTGATCGATAACAACAAAATCTTGAATTCGGAAAACTTTTAGACGACGTTTGAAACATTAGTCGAAATATTGACAATCTGTGAAATTTTTTTTCAAATCGATTCAGAAACACCGGAGATATGGAACATAGAAGTTAAGTCAAGTATGCAGTATGACTGTATGCGTAAAGTATAGTGTACTAGTCGGGATTTCTCGACTAGAGCCTTCTTACTTGTTTTTAAAATAAAGATTTGAATTTTCAATATTTCAAATTATTTTTAGTAATATTAAATGTGATTTTTGGCAATATTTTGAGTAGTTAACTGTTCTCGATATACTCTAACAAAGTGTATTGAAAAAGTCAAACTCGAACAATGTTGAAAACGATTTTTGTTTTTGCACTTGGCTTTCGGTTTATGCATTTTATTTATTTTTTTGACGTTGCTTTTCTTTCAACAAACAAAAAAACCCAAAAAAATATATCCACGAAAACAAAAACAAACTTCCTTTTTGACGGCGCTTGTTAAAAGTGGCAAGAAATAAGCCAAAAGAACCGCAGCAAACGAAACGAAATGAAAGCCAAAAACAACAAAATACGAAACAACAACAAAAAATTAACAACCTCCAAAATGGCAGCGAAGTGTGCATAAATTTTTGAAATGCCTGAAACAAGCAAAGCGACAGCAAACCAAAAAACTTGCCAAAAATACAAAAACGTAGAAGCGTAGAAGGAGTAAACCTAATGAAATGCAATCAAAAATGCATTTTAAGAGAACTGCATTAAGTCGGGAGCTGCCCTTACCACACTATACACGCTTCATACACGTTACTTTTACCTGTGAAGTGTTCCAATTCGGTTCCTTTCAGTATCTGCCACGCAGATCAGTACATGGAGCTGACGTGCGCGTTGAGCGTTGGGCCAGTCGCAATGAAGAGAGATGTTCAAATTTATTTAAGCATATTGCCAGAACGCACAACGGAGCAGAAATGTAACCTAAGGTACAGTAAAGTTAAATAAATTCAAGCGATTGCTTTTTGGGATTTTTTTTTGGGGTTTTGGTTTTGCTTTCCCGTCACCATTTACATTTGTCATTTCAGTGCACAGTGTGGCAAAATGGTGATTGTTTAGTATTTATTGGGATTTACGGGCAGTCCAAGTTGGTTTCAAATTTTCGATAACTTTCCCCGTTTTCGATATACACATGTTATTGATAACAACAAGAGCTTGAATTTGGAAAAGTTTGAGATGTCGTTTGAAGCATTAGGCGAAATAATGATAATCTGTGAAATATAGAATTATAGAAATCGGTTGATAAACACCGGAGATATGGAACATTGAAGTTAGGTTAAGTATGTACAATGCGCTTACACACACACAGACAAGCATTGACCGTACGCGTAAAGTCGACTCGACTTGTTTCTATTACTTTTTACCCATTTTTAATGGGTTCAGGGTATACAAATTTTGAACTGAAAAACATACTTATTTTATCTACTAATTTTTGTACCCAGATGCATCTCCAATTATATTATTTCTTGATCTCAGCGACTTTTACATAAATTAAATTTAAAGGTCTTTTAAGTCTAAAGCTCTCAAGTGT
The DNA here is from genome assembly GCA_035044485.1 of Scaptomyza reducta. Classification (NCBI taxonomy): domain Eukaryota; kingdom Metazoa; phylum Arthropoda; class Insecta; order Diptera; family Drosophilidae; genus Scaptomyza; species Scaptomyza reducta. The sequence continues at coordinate 137,599 of JAWNNV010001087.1, read as the reverse complement.
CAATTTATCGATAAATCTTCCACTTTCCGATATATTATTGAAAACATTAAAATCTTCGACTTTTTCAGTATGTTTCTGCATCAAGGTTCCTGACTTGTTGTGTTCTTAAAGTAAAACTGTAAAGCTCTCCTAAGTGTAAAGCTGTCAAGTGTCAATTTATCGATAATTCTCTCATTTTCCGATATACACATAACATTAAAATATTCAATTTCAGTATGTTTCCGCTTCAATGTTCTTGACTTTTTGTTTAAAAGTTTTAAAGCTAAGCCCAAGAATGTTATTTTATAGCAAAAGCTTGAGAAATATGTTTGGTACCACTGTGCCGAAGAAGTCATCGTTGTCAACGTCAATGCCAGAAAAGCAATGCTGACCTGCCATTTATAAGGAAGAGAAATATATTCTTAATTTTAAGCCGAACCTTTTGTCTGATTGATTGAGCTGCTGATTTAAGCGGCTTCCTTTGCGGCGAAAGAACCTGCCAACAGCCAGATGCGTTGAGGTGTTAACTTGGCTTAAATGCTCGAAGCCGCCGTGTTATATACCGTTATAACGCTAATTGAAGTCTTATAAATTGTTTGCCATTTTCTTTTTCCTGCCTATTTTTTTTTTTCGGTCAATTTAGCAAAATACTCGAGAAATCTTTTTTTATTTTTTTTATTTTTCTTGTTGTAGTTGATGATGTTTGATGATTTTTGCACTTAACGCCTAATTAGATGGAAAGTACATACAGCCAGTGAGTCAAAAATATATATTCATGTTTATCTAACGCTTAGTCAGTCGACTATGAAATTCATTCGTATCTAAGAACTTCAACTTCAACTTCAAGTGTCAAGTGGCTGGATGGTTGGATTTGTTCGTGGTTCTAGGTCTGGTTCGCAGTTTGGTTCGCTTCCTCTCCCTCTCTTATTTACTTATTTGTTTATGAAAGTACTTAGCAGTTGCCTGCCCCTCCACACACCTCTTTAGGCCAGTCTCAACAATATTTTCAATTGTTTAAAATTCTGTGCATAAATTTAAAATTTTTTTTTTTTTTTTTTTGACGTGCGTGAGTTGATAATTTGTTTGCGGTATTTGTTGCTTTGTTTTTATGGTTGTAATTTTTTTTTTTTTTTGACTAAGCGCCAAGTTGTGTTTTTTTTTGTCGTTACATTTTAAATGAAGTGTTTATTTAAGGTTCGGCCTGGTACGCGGATATGTTTTTCAGGTTTTTTTCTTCTTTCTTTTTTTGTTGTTTACCCTAAAAAAAAGTCATTACTTACTTATTGTTTACTTTTGTTGAAGTTGGCATGCGTAGCTGAGAATTGGTAACTGCAAAAAAACAAATGAGAAAACCCATAAGTGTTAGTTAAGTGTTTAAAAAAGTGCCTGTCAATGAAAAATTTTCGAAAATTTACATTTTTAAAATTTTTTTTAAGTGTGCTTCAAAAAATTCTTAGAAAAATGATATCAAAAGTGGTCGAAAAATGTTTCTTAAATTTGTATATTATTAGTTTGTTTAACAAACTCTAATAGGTAGATGAATGCTTGAAAAAGTTTTTTCCAATGGAAATTTTCGCAAATTTACATATTTAACATTTTTTTAACTCTGCTTCAACAAGATTTTAGAAACAACATATCAAAAGTGGTCGAAAAATGTTTCTAATAATTTTATATTATTTTAAACAAACTCTAATAGTTAGATGAGTGTTTGTCAATGTAAATTTTTTGAAAATTTACAAATTTAAAATTTTTTTAAAGTGTGCTTCAACAAAATCTTAGAATACAAATCTCAAAAGTTTGCGAAAAACGATTCTAATAATTTTGTATTATTTTAAAAAAAAACCCTTATAGGTAGATGAATGTTTGAAAAAGTGTTTTCCAATGGACATTTTCGAAAATTTACATATTTTTTGGAGTGTGCTTCAACAAAATCTTAAAATACAAATCTAAAAAGTTTGCGAAAAACGATTCTAATAATTTTGTATTATTTTTTTTTAGAGAACTTTTAGCAGCAGGCCTGATTAATAGCTTATTTTTATTTGTAAAGACTTTACCATATTCTAATATTTTTTATTTATTTATACCATACTTTCCCATATTCTAATATTTTTTTATTTATTTATACCATACATAAGTATGGTCCTTTTCCATTAACTATTAACTGCCGAGAAGAAGAAGGTTTTTGCTTCCGTTTTAATTTTACATGCCATAAAAAAACAAACCACAAACAAAACATAACAAGCCATAAAGACTGCACGTTAAGTTGCGTTCTTAGCAATTACAGCAAAAGTGATTAGCAGCTCTGAAAACAACAACAACAACAACTAGAATCGAAGCAATAAGAACAACAACAGAAACAACATAACAGAAACTTGAGCTGATCAGCAAAAAAACAAGTTCGTCGTCGGCTGCATTGCGTGTGAAAACAATTTATGAACGAGTATTTATATTTTTTTTCTTTTGCTTTTTTCTTTTCGCAACACAAAATATAATATGCAATAAAAAACGCATTACAAAGGGGGCAAAGTGTACAAAATGAATGCAAATGCTGTCTACAGCAGCAACAACAATAACTAAAATCGATGTGAACGGGCAGCAACAACTACAAATGACGACAGCAACAACAATCACCAGTATAAAAATAAAAGATAAATGAGCGCAACTGTCTGTCGGACTCTCTGCTGCTGCCATCGCAATATGTATTTGTGTGTGTGTGTGTGTGTAACAATAGCAACAGCTACAGCTCAAGTCGCATTGCATTGAGATAGGTCAGTCACACACAAAACACATATACTCTCTTCTATACACACACACACACACACACACACACACTGAGAGCACGCAAATGCAACGCTGCACTCGCTGCCAAAGCTTAATATGCAGTTAAGTCTGCAGTCAACGCCAGCTGCAACGTCAACGTCAACGTCAACGCCAACGGCGACGTCAACTGCTCTAATTACTGTGGCCGTAAATCGCTGCTAGGGGTGGCCTAACCACCAGCTTCCCCTCCCCTCCCCCCGCACAACAACACAATCCGCATGCACATCAACCCATTCGACCCATGCCAGTGTTGCCAAGCGTTGCATCAACAATAACAACAACAACAACAACAGCAGCAAGCTAACAGCATAAAACAAGTTTTTGAGTTAATCTCAGTCTCAATTTCAGTTTCAGTCGCAGACTCTGCAGCCGCTGTCGCTGACGCTGCCGCTGCAGAAGCAGCAGCGCAATGTACAAAAAAAAAACTTACACAATCGCCGCACCCCACAGCGCACACGCACACAAACGCAAAAGCATCTCTGACTGAGCTTCCCGCTCAACAACGATTCACTTTTCTTTGTGCAATTTCAATAATTTAGCCAGAGCGCGCAGACCAAAAAGAGAGCGCGACAGAGCAGAGAGCGCAGCGCATACGAAAAAAAAGCTCGATTACAGTCTCTGGTAGCAGAGCAGCGCAGTCGTCAACTTGCACTTTCTGCTGCACTTTGTATTTTTGGCACTAACATTAAAAAGTAGTAGGTTTTTTTTGTTATTTTTTTTTTTTTGTAAACTTTATTAACATTCACGTTTGCACTTCGCTGTCTTTCAAGGTGTACAACTGTAAGTATGTTAGTGTGTGTGTGTGTTTGTGTGTGTGTGTGTGTGTGTGTATCTCTCACCTATGAACCTACGACAACAAAATAAATAGTGCGCAATAAAACGTCCTACAAATTTACAACCCCAACAGAAAAGCATATAAAAAGAAGAAGAAGCTTTCGCTCTCTATGTCTCTCTCTCTCTCTCTCACACACTCGCTCCTTCTGTACGGCACTAGAAAAGAAGGCGTTGCCAGACAACGCAGAGAATGTTGTGCAATTGCCAAAAAATAACAAATAAAGAAGTAGAGGAGGGGTGGGGGGTTTGGGAGTTGAAGTGCAGTTAATGTTTTATGCGATTGTTTGGCTTTGTTTTTATGACATAATTAGTGAAAGTGAAATTGAACAATTGTTTGACCAAACGTTTAATGGCTTGCTGTTGTTGTACCCAAAAGCAGCGCAGCGTGACGTCGACGTCGCTGTCGCCGTTGAGAGAGTGCAGCGCAGCGAAATGAAAATGAAATTAAAAATTCCAAATGAAAATGAATATATTGCAAAACTTAAACACGCCCATGAACAGACAACAATGCGTGTGCGTGTGTGTGTGAAAAGTGCATTGACTTGGTTTTGTATGTATGTGTGTGTGGGAGATTTGGATTTGTGTTTTCAAGTGTTGTAAAATGCAAATGACAATTTTGTGCTATTTAACTCATATATGCATGTGTATATGGCTGTGTATGTGTATGTGTGTGTATGTATGTATGTGGATATGGGTGTGTATGTGTATGTGTATATGTGTGTATGTATTTATGTGTATATGTATGTATGTACACGTATTTGTTTGTGTTTTATGCATGTCATTTACGATTTCCTTAATAAAGTGTTGAAGTATTTATAGCTAGAATCGTTGCCAAACAACCGTAATACACAATAATCATATTGTTGAGGTTTTCCGCACACTAAAAAGAACTTTAAAAACTGTATTATGCATATATTTTGCATTTTTCAAATGCCTTTTAAGTTTAAGCAGCTTGTAATTTACGAATTTATGTGCTCTGTCCAATAAATCACAACCAACTACACTAGGCGTATGCGCGATATACACACACACACACACATCACGTATACGCCACGGCGTGTTTTGCGCATAAATAATCGTAAACAATGTAAAACACTTTCAGGCGATTTTTACTACAGCGTTGTTGCAGTTTAGTGCACTTTGAGTCGGTTGATTTGCCGCATTGTGTGGCTAATTGGCGGTTGCCATTCAATGTGTTGCAAGTGTATCATTTGTGGCAACAATGTTGCAAATCATCAAGTGGCTGGACAAGAAGACAAAGCTCAAAACTAGTTTAGTAGGAATTTTTTTTGATCGTTTGCATGATGCCACATTACGTGGCATTCAATTGAATAAGTGCCACAAAACGGGGATGGTAGCAAAATGTGTGTTAAATTGATTGAGCGATTTATGTGTGGCATCAACGCAAGTCAAATTCAAAATTGCATTTCATATCATTTTCACAAAAAAAATAAATAAAAATCCAAAAAAAAAACAAAAAAAAAACACAAAATCAAACAAGAAAAGCGAAAACTGGGTCAACCTGATGCAGTCTGCCTACGCACAGTGAACGGACGTCGCGACATCGCCGTCATCATCGTTGTTGTTGTTTTTGTTATTGTTGTTGTCTATCCGGCAAACGCAGACGCTACAAATATGTAACTCAAGAGATATGCAAGCCAAAATTGTATCTGTATCTGCGCCAAAAAAACACACACAACGACCAAAAAACAAACAAATGAAGTAAAGGTGTCATTGGTGCAAGAGTGTATGTGACTAAAAGATACCCTGTAATATTTTTACTACTTATTATTATATTAATTATTTAATTTTAAGTAGTTGCCATGCTTGGGGATATCTGCAATTCGCGTTTCTGTTAACTGTTAACATTACAGCAGCAAGTGCTGCAAAGTTTAACAGCGTTGCCACAGGGTGACACGTGCAAGCAGAGTAGCAGGACTTTGCAGCGATCAAAGCATGTTGCTATCGAAATGTTAAAGTTTAGTAATCGAAACGATTACAGTTGAGGAAAGAATTTCAATGAAACATTGTTTGTTCATTGTTTAACTTCTTTTTTTGAATGTGTTATATGTATGTACGCTGACTGTTTTTGACTACTTTAACTGTTTTCGAATACTTTGTTAAACTTTGAATACGCTACATTTGAGATTTTACAGGGTACAACAACGAAAAAGATTACAAAAAAAAATAATAATATTATAAATCTTTTGTAGGCGCGCGTTGGAAAAGTAAAAACAGCAGCAACACGATGCCAAAAATGCATGTTGCACGTATCTCTGTTGGATTTCACCCACGCCAACGTTGATTTAACAACAACAGCAACAACAACTGTAGCAACAGCAACACAAACAACAACAACGTGGGTCAAGTTACAACTTGTTTTTGGCTGGTTTTGGTTGCATTTGCCATTGCGTTTTGATAATCGCATTTAATTCAGTCTTATCAGTGGCAGACACGCGACAACAACAACAACAATAACTATAAACATTGTGTGCAAATGATAACAACAAATCACGAAAATCTCTTTTGGCTTGTTTTGTTGTTACTGCAAATCACACGCAGCTACAATTTTATTCATCAGCATTTGCCACACTGTGCAGGCCCACAATGTCTGCGGCAAGTCGTGATTCCGATTCCGCCTGCACAAACACAAACGTTCACTTTCAAAATCAGTGAAATGTAACCGACAAATGCAACAGAAAGACAAACAGTCGACAAATGCCGACTAAAAGATACCCTGAACCCCATACTTCCCTCGTAAGTAACTTCAATGTACCATATCTCCGGTGTTTCTCAACCGATTTCAATACGAATTTCACAGATTGTCGTTATTTCCTTGAATGTTTCAAACGCCATCTCAAAGTTTTCCAAATTCTAGATTTTGTTGTTATCGATCACATGTGTATATCGGAAACGGGAAGAGTTATCGAAAATTTGAAACAAACTTGTACTGCCTAGGGATTAGACGAGCTTATGTTACCAATCTGGAGTCTCTAGCTCTTATAGTCTCTGAGATCGAAGATATATCGACTCGGCTGTTCATACTAATCAAGTATATATATACTTTATGTGGTAGGAGATGCTTCCTTCTGCCTGTTACATACCTTTGCACAAAACCTTTATACCCTTTTTACCCATTTTCAGTGGGTCGAGGGTATAATAAAATAAAATGCACTAAATTGATGTTGCATTGTTGTTGGTTTGTTTAAAGAGTTATGCACAATACTCATTTGGCATACAAATAGAGGTTAATTTACTGCGACTTGATTAAAATAAAGTTACACATGCAATGCAAAGAAAGATGCAGGCGTCTATTAATTTACTAATTTTAAGTAGTTGTCATCCTTGGGATATCTACATTTAGTGTTTCTGTTACTGTTAACATTAACAGCAATCGCTGCAAAGTTGAACAGCGTTGCCACAGGGTGATACATGGTAAGCCTTTGACTTTGAAGCGATCAATTCGTATTTCTATCGAAATGTTAAACTTTAGTTAACGAAACGATTACATTTGAGAAAAGAACTTCAAGTGCGAATATCAATTAAACTTGTAAGTGACTGAAAACTACTTTAACGACTTTTGGCCCTACCGCAATGTCTCAATGTCAAGTTGCAGCCTCAAGTAATTGAACCCACACACACAGAACATACATATACAATACATGTATGTATTGTATATTGATAAGTGCATGTATTGTTAAAGAAGATGCAGCTACAACTTCAAGTGCAGATAAAACTTCAGATTCATTCAAAGAGCAGCAGCAGCAGCAGCGGCGGCGGCGGCCTTCAATGCTGATCTGACATTGAAGTACATACAACATATCTATATATATACGTATACGTATACGTATAAGTGTGTATGTGTGGGTATTTGTGCTGTAAGTGGCGTTGACATAATTCATCAATGTTGTTTGCTGTGTATGCAAATTATTGCTGGCAACGCTTTTCTTGCCAATTAACGTTAAATGCCAAATAAGTCTGTCGATGACGACGCGCCAAGCGATTGCATTCCACACAAGTTTCGGACCATAAACAGATCTCGTGTGTGTGTGTGTGTGAAGTGCGTGTCTGTGGTATTTTCATGCTGCAACAAGCTGCAAGTGCACTTGACTTACTTGCCACTCTCTCGTTCTCTTTCTTTCTTTCTTTCTTTCTTGCCTTGTTGCATTGTAAACACATTTGTATCTTGTAGTTTGCTTGACTGTATGCATGTGTGCGTGTGTGTGTGTGTGTGTATCTGGTAACTGCCATCGGCTGCCATCTGCGCAATGCATTTCACTTTCATTATGATGCAGTCGCCTTTTTGCCACTAAAAATGGCAAACGAGCGTTTGGTTTTTCCAAGCCCAAAATGAAAACCAGTTAACAACAACCATACGGATTTTCCCATTCATGCTCTCTCGCTCTCTGCGCTGTCTCTTTCTGTCTCTGATTGGCATCAGCTGACAGCTGCCTCGCCTCGCTCTCTGTGTGTGTGTGTGTGTGTGTGTGTGTAGGAGGCGTCTCTTTTGTCTTTTCATTGTGTTTTCTTAGTTGTTTTTACTTTCTTCTAATAGATCGTTAGCTTTGCTTTGAACTTGCTTACTTGTTGTTGTTACTGCTGTTGTTGTTGTTGTTGTTGCTATTGCAATTGATTGCTTATTGTTAAATGAAAATGGAAAGTCATTTGGTATGCAGCTGCCTCTTTTTGTTTTTCGTGGGTATTCCCCAAACCCCACCCCACCCCCTTCTGCTCCTTTCCATAAACTCACTTTCCCAAGACACGAAATTCCTGCGGCTTCGCTCGGGTCAAGCATTTGAACATTCTGACATTCTTGAACGAACATTTGCCGTTCATTATTAGTAAGCAAACGGAAAGCGAAAGTAATTACAGTTAGTCATGCAATCTTCCCTTCTTCCCTCTTCCCTTTGCCCTTGCTAGATAAGTTCTCGTTGTGCAATAAAAGTGAATGCGTCAAATGCAACCCCAAACTGCAGTCAGCTACCATAACGACTTTCTCATAGTTGTTGTTGTTGTTGTTATTGTTGTCTGTCGCCCGCACGCAACAGAATCAATTTTTATTGGTTACACAACGGTCGGCAGCGCCAGTGAAAAGTGCATTGAACCCAACAACAGACTCATGACTTTTAGTACTTCTTCGTATACACACACACACACACACACGCACACTACGTGACCGGCGCTTCTTAAGGCACATCAGCTAGCTTATTAGTTTGGCAAGCAGCTCACAAAATGTTAACATTGAGCTAGTTTTAGTCGTGGCGCAGCCAACTTACTGCATACTGTTAACGACAGTGCTGCCAGATCGTTGGTGGCCTGAGCAAATGCTATGTAATTCTTTTGGCTGTAGAGTATTTCCTTGGCGACTTGTCGCAACGTGTTGTAAATTCATTTTAATGTGTTTTGTAGCTTCCCCTTTATTTGTGTGTGTGTGTGCATTTGTTTTTATAGTTTTTGTTGCTGTTGCCGTTAACAACTACTCTGAGTAAATAGCCACTGCACATTTTATTGACATGTCTCAACATGCACATACACACGAGAACATACATACATACACACACTTGATACATGTGTCCTATTGTACGCTACTCTGAGTTTCTCTTATCGGAGTTCGTTTTATGACCTTAGCCAAATGATTTTCCAATGAAATGAAATGAAAATAATTACGACAAATCTTTTCTTTTCCTTTTAATAATTTAATTTTAAGCAGTTAAACCAACTAGAATCGCCAACGTCGAACATTACCAAAATCATTGTGGATATAATCATGATTTCGATTGGGATTGACGTATCCGTCTATACTGCCACGCCCATCTCCACTGGTGAAGAGTTTCTGTTCCATGTTCTGTTGAGCAACAACAAAAGCAGCCAAGCAGCAGGCTAGCAGGAGCACAAGGATGCACTTGTTTGCGAACATCTTGAACTGGGAATGTTTAAAAGACAACTGTGCCTACACTAAGCTCCACAAGATGCTTTTATAGTCAGCAATTCGATGCTCGTATCTCTCTGTCTCTGACCTACGAGAGGGACTTTTGCAATGTACGTAAATCCCCGGCGCGGTTCTTATCAGCAGTGCAGGCATAAAAAAGATTGCTGTACTTATAAAAATGTAAACTTTTTCTTTCTAAGAAATCAGTTAGTGAAGTTTCTGAATATATGCTGAGAACGGGAACTACAAAAGAGACTTAATCAAAGAGTTGATAGACTTAAGTTATCGGTATATCGAACTTATTGTATAATACTTCCTAATACTATCGGTTATCGGTATATCGAACTTATTGTATACTACTTCCTACTACTACGAATACCAAAGTAATTAGCTATATCTGTATTTCGAACTTATTGTATAATACTTCCTACTCTACTATCGGTTATCGATAGAGATACTTATAATCTCAAAGAAATATTCTTAATCTGTATATTATTGTGTACTACTTCCTACTCTACTATCGGTTATCGGTATATCGAACTTATTGTATAATTCCTACTACCCCGAATCTCAAAGATGTGATCTAAATCTGTGTATCGAACTTAATGTATAATAATAATACTTCCTACTACTATCGGTTATCGGTATATCGAACTTATTGTATAATAATTCTTACTCTACTATCGGTTATCGGTATATCGAACTTATTGTATACTACTTCCTACTCTACTAACTGTTAATCGGTATATCGAACTTATTTTATAATACTTTCTACTACTCCGAATATCAAATAAATGATCTAAATCTGTATATTTAACTTATTGTATAATACTTCTTACTCTACTATCGGTTATCGGTATTGTATAATACTTCCCACTACTCCGGATCTCAAAGATGTGATCTAAAAATCAAACGATGACCCCTTGACCTCATTCCCGCCAAACATGATCGGATAATTAACACAACAATTTATACGATATTAAACGCTTTGCAGTTTACGGCGGAATCGTCATAACTTTTCTTTTCTAAACGCATTCAAGAAACGGCCTACGCAACATTTTTTCTTTCATTCTTTCTTTTTTTCTGAGATAAGGCACGCACAGAAATAGAAAATAAAATGGGTATAAAACAAAAGCGAATACAACTAAGAATCATTAAACCGAATTTAGTTCAAGCGAGTTCATTGACACACAAAATGAAATCAAAATATTGTGTGGACGGTTTATTTGATTTTTTTGTTGTAGTTTTTTTTCACAATCTTGGCGTCTACGCCGCCCACCATGCCCACCTACGCCCCCAACGCTCTATACGCACTTTTTTCCGTTTCGTTTGTCTGTGCGGAAAAGCACGCACAATCTATGATTTGTGAAACTTTTACTTATCGTTTGATATTTTTGATAGCAACGTCATCAAGTATACGCCATGTGTGTGTAGATTTGGTTTGACCGTGTACTTGGAATGCATAATCCGTCGAAATTGCCTTTGCCAATATCTCTGTGCCATGAACTTGAAACACAAATGGAATTAAATTTTTTTTTCTTTTTGATTTTGTGAAAGCAAAAATGCCATAAACCGAAAATTAGGGCGACACTTCGCTAGACGAGAACGGATTTCTAATCAGTATTTGGGGCTTTTTCGGTTTCTTTCGTGTACTTTCAAGTGCTTTAATTAGTTGTACGTACTTTAACGCATTTCGGCTTCTTCATCGATTTGAATGCGAAAGTCTTTCGGGCTGCCATAGATCATTTGCGGGTGAAAGTTTTTGTTATTTTTTCCCCCAACTTGCTCGAAAAATTTGTACACCTATGTGTGTGTGTGTGTGTGTGTGTGCTATTGTTGTTGTTGCGTAGGTTTCATTTACTTTGGATCGGGATCAAGCTTAACTATTGAATATCAAGTTATGCATTTAAATATCGTTTTGTCACCTGCGGCTATTTATCTTCTCGCTGCCTTTTTTTCTTCTTTTTTAAGCCCACGGGGCGTATACTACACACACACACAATACTATATATATTTGTGCTGCTTCAAGAGTCTAAGAAATAGAAAACCGAAAGCATTGAAAAAGCGACACGTGTTGCCAACTTTGTCGAGTCATAGTCATATATAATTGAATAAAGTCGATTTTTATAAGCCAGCTCAAACTGTACAGCGGACAAGCTGAGAAACCTTTTGTGTATGTGCGTGTGTGTGTGTGTGTGTTTACCATTCATATCGAAAGAAACAAACACACATTCATTGAGTATTTGCCGCGTGTTAGATACTCATACGCCTACTATATCTATATAGATACGTAGCGTATCCGATGTTGCTTCGACAAAAAATGCTTGGCGTACGCATGCTTTCAAAATAAATTATATATATATATATATATATATATATGCTTCATACATATCTATCGTGTTCCACCAATGTGTTCCTAAGATTTATCTGGCCAAAAATAATAATAATAACAAGCAACAAAATATTAACAAAAGCGCTTTGCGCTAAAAGCTGTTAAATGCCACGCCTCTTCTCTTCTCTCCCTTCGCTCGCTCTCTTTTCTCTTCCTGCCCTGCTCAATTTTCGGCCTGTCTTTATTATTATGATTTGTTTTTCAAGTTCATTGTTTCGAAAATTTAATAATCTGCTTTGAAAATCTTAAAAAATAATATTTAATCTTAAAAAGTGAAGCCTATGCCTTATGCGTACAGTCAGTGCTTGCAAGTATGTGTTAATGTGTGTGAGTGTACTTAACTTCAATGTTCCATATCTCCGGCGCTTCGCAACCGATTTTAAAAATTTTTTCACAGATTGTCATTATTTCATTAAGTGTTTCAAACTGCAACTCAAAGTTTTTCAAATTCAACATTTTGTTGTTATCGATCACATGTGTATATCGGTAACGGAAAGAGTTATCGAAAATTTGAAACAAACTTGTACTGCCTAGGGATTGGGTGAGCTTATGTCCGAAATCTGAAGTCTCTAGCTCTTATAGTCTCAAACCATTAGACCCTTTTTAACCATTTTCAATGGGTTTTAGGGTATTATAAATTACATTGGGTTATTGTTTTTTTTAGCACTAGGTTTTTTGTGTTGTTTCTTGAATAATGTATTGAGCGTAGAATGGCGTAGAAAACAGCAGCAATAAGAATAATATATTTTAATTTCAATCGAGAGCTCAGAGCTCTGAAGACTGAAGAGTAGTTCTGCTTGCGGAAGAGAGAGAGAGAGGGAGGGAGAGAGAGAGAGAGAGGGAGAGAGGATGCTGTGTGGCATATTGAAATGCCGGTTGCGGTTGCTATAGTTGTTGTTGTTGTTATAGTTGTTGTTATAGTTGTTGTTGTTATAGTTGTTGTAGTTGTTTGTGTTATGGTTTGCGTTTAAGTCAAGTTCAAGGACTGTCAATTAAATTGAAATCACTTGCTAAAGACGCGACGCGAGCGAAAACAAGATACAGATGACTAAAGAGTTGGGGGAAGCGTTTGTGTGTGTGTGTAGGGTGCCGGTAGTGGAAAGGGGAGAGGGGAACTTGTGGCAGCGGCGACTTCAAGTTGCTTTCGTCTTGTTTGTGGCTTATTTTGAAATCACTTAAAGCACGCAATACACAACAACAACACAACAACAACAACACAACAACAAGCATAACGACAACAACAGCAACACGCATAACAACAACAACAACTGTTGCACGCAGCCTTCTTTACATATTATTAATTGTTGTTGTTCTTTTGTACTTGTCTCTTCTTCCACCGACGAATGCTGCGTAGTTACAGCTCCACAATAGTATATAGTACATGATATATATATATATAGTATGTGATATTGTCAGCAATTCTTTGGCATTGTAGTTCAAGTGGAAACTATATGTTTGTTAAAATTTGGAAACTTTTGAGAAATACTAAGCAGAAGGCATTAGAATCATGGAATATTTGAAATAAACTAAAAAAATCCCGACTATACTATACCCTGAACCCTATACTCTACGCGTACAGTCATTGCTCGCAAGTATATAAATGGAGTTAACTTAAAAGTTCCATATCTCCGTTATTTCTCAACCGATTTCAATGCAAATTCCACCGATTATCATTATTTACTTTAATGTTTCAAACGCCATCTCAAAGTTTTCCAAATTCAAGATTTTCTTGTTATCGATCATATGTGTATAGGAAACGGGAAAAGTTATCGATTGAAACAAACGTTCACTGCCAAGGGATAAGACGAACTTATATACCAAATCTGTAGTCGCTAGCTCTTATAGTCTTTCAGATTGATGATATATCGATTCGGCTGTTGATGCTGATCAAGAATATATACACTTTATAATTCGGAGAAGCTTCCTTCTGCCTGTAACATACTTAAGCACATAGCCAGTATACCCTTTTAACCAATTTTTAATGGGTTCCCGAAAAATACCCAATTGGAAAGCATGTTTTTAGGCCAGCTTTCAGTTTTCAAATGAAATTAGGGTTTTTCGCATATATATATCTATCGGTCGATTTACACTCTTGCTCAAATTTGGGCATATCCCGCGACTCTTGATACGCATTGTTAAGTAAATGCATAATTAATGCGCCGCCTTTTATATTCGAATGTTTTTCTTTTTTTATGCCCCAAATTAACATAATACCACGATACCAGGCAGAATGTGGTATGGTATATATATATATAGATACTTTTTGTGCTGGTTATCAGAAACAATGTTGAATGCACGTGCTCACTGGGCTAAGCATGTTAACTTGGCTAAAAGGGCACAGATTCCAGATGAAGCGAAAAAGTTTTTCCTTTTCAACTTTTTCGCTTTTTATATTTATTTAACTTTTAGCATGTGTAAATAATGACTAATTGTTGTTTTTTTTTGTTTTTTTGTTGTGAGTGAAAATTGCTTTTCGACTAAAATTGAATAAATAACGTTTTTACCAGCAGGAAGCGTCGCAGAACCGAACCGAACGGAAATTCACGGCGTTTGTCACGCACAATGTGCCAGACAGAGACAGAGATAGCGAGAGAGGCTAACGGCACACGCGGTAAGAGCGAGACAGACAGACACATATTGGATACTATTGGGCCCGGTCAATATATATTGCCAATAAAGCCATTTCGTTGCGTTTCCAAATTCAATATTTAATTTTTTGTTGTTGCCGTCTTTTATTTTTGTTTTTTGTTTTTTTTTTTGGCTGTTTTTTCTGTTTCTTATTTATAATTTTTGTATGCCAAGAATTTAAATTAGTAGTAAATCTGGTTTTTTTTTCTCTCTCCTTGCCTGTGTGTGTGTGTTTCTTTTCGATTTCGGGTTCTGCTCAATTCTTGATTTCTGGCTGATTTTTTTTTTGTTTCTTCAGCTTGTTTATCGGCTCTTTTCTGCGACTTTATTACAGGTGGAATTCGTTTGTTGTTATTGTTTGTGTGTTCTTTTCTTTTGTTCGCTGTTCACAACGAAAGCTGCGCTGTTGGCTTAGAACGCTTAACGCTATTAGTTAATGGCCAAAAACAAAAGTTAAGCAAAACGAAATTTGTAATAAAAATAACTAAGAAGGCTCTCTAGTCGAGAAATTCCTGAAGCCTATACTTTACTCTACTATACAGTGCCTGCAAGTATGTGTGTGTGTGTGTGAAGTACATACTTGACTTAACTTCAAAGTTCCATATCTCTGGTGTTTCTCAACCGATTTGAATACAAATTTCACAGCTTGTCATTATTTCGTTTAATGTTTCAAACTGCATCTCAAAGTTTTCCAAGTTCAAGTTTTTGTTGTTATCGATCACATGTGTATATCGGAAACGGGAAAAGTTATCGAATATATGAAACAAACTTGTAGTGCCTAGGGGTAAGGCGAGCTTATGTTCCCAATCTGGAGTCTCTAGCTCTTATAGTCTCAGAGATCGATGATAAATCCACTGGGCTGTTAATGCTGATCAAGAATATATATACTTTATGGGGTCGGAGATGATTCCCCCTGGCTGTTACATACATTATACCATCTTCAATGGGTTTAGGGTATCAAAAATTCGAGTGTGCCATGAAATGGAAATGCTGAGGCATTGATTATTCCAGCCAAAAGCTGGGAAGAGTTTTGAAGCTTTGAAAACTTTAATAGATTCCTGTGGAAGGTCGAATGGAATGGAACTTAAAAACAACTTAGGAAACTTTGAGATCTATCTTTTAAAACTTATTTATACCAACAATGGTGCCACAAAACAAATTTTTGTACTTCAATTAAATGCTAAGAGCTTTAAGCTGATTGAAAAATAGTTTACTTCACGTTCAATTCTTTGTAGATATATTTAATGAAGTATTGAAAGTATTGAAAACATTTCGTTTCTCTACGAAACGAAAGGAAAGATACATTTTGTTCGAAATCAATTTGTTCAGATCAATGATAATAATAATGCCCTCCAAATGGGTCATATTTGTGCTCGGATAAAAAAGAACAAACTGGCTTTCTTTTTATTATGAGAAAAAATAATAAAAAAAAAAACCTTATTTTTTGGCTTAACATAAAAGTGAAACTCTCGACAGTTGAACATGGCCTAAACAATTTCTGTGTGCAACATTAATTAAACGGAACTTTATTGATTTTGCTTGTGGTCCATTTTTGTGTTAAATGCCTTTTGTACTTAAGCATTTATTTATGCCAGTTTTTGGCTTTGTTTTTTCGCTTTTGTCTTGTTCAAAAAAAGTGCATATGTATATATATATATAGATGTATCTGCATCTTGTTGCCCCGCCTGTATCTGTATCTTTATCTGTGCGTATTTATTTTGCCCTGCGCCGGCATGTAATTACACAGAAAGAAAAAGAAAAAAAAAACGAAGAGAAGAAAACAAAACAGAAAACGAAAACGGAATGTATTTTATGTTCTGTTTGTTGTTGTTGCTTTGGCTTTGCTTTTCGTGTACGCTGTTGTTGTTGTTGTTATTGTTGTATTTCTCTTATCATTATTTTTGTTGTTGTTTCTTGTGCTTTCGGTTTGTAGTACATATAAAAAGGGACAGTCTCGCGCATTTAAGAAATTTCTGAACTCATTACGATTTCACTCCAATATGCGGCGTATAATTTGTGTTTTAGGCCGTCGGCATCATCCGCACACACACACACACACACACACACAACAAATACACACACAACATACACTACAAATTACATGTTTCACTTTCTCTGGCGCTTCAAGAAGAAGAAGAGAAAAAAGATTCCACATTCAACAAAATTCAAAGTGACGCGTTCTTTTGTCTTGATTTATTTGGAATACTTTTGAGCTTTAACAACATTGAATTAAATTTCAAATTGGCTTTAAAAATATCAAAAAAAAAATATTATTTTTTTTAAGTAGATAATTTATGAAAAGCATATTAATATTATATTAACTATATCAAAATATATATATTTATTTATTTTTTTTAAGTGTTTTTTATTAATATGAAACATTAATCAGAAAATCAGTAAAGTATCTTTATTGAACTCAATTGAATATTTATTTTTGAAATGAATTTTTTGATTTTATTAAGCTTCAAAATGTTATTTTTTTATTAAGCTTCAACATTTTTCAAATAATTTTTTTTAAATATATTTTTTGACATCAAACATTGACCCAAAAATCTGTAAAACAATTTTTTTGAGCGTTCATAATCATAAATAATGTTCAAATTTGTATTATGTTTGTTTTTGAGCTACAAAAACTATTTTTCAAAATTCATTAAATAATTTTTTTAAAGTATATTTTATTAATATCAAACATTAATCAGAAAATCAAAAAAGGAATGTTATTGAAATAAATTTAATATTTATTTTTAAAGTTTATTTAATAAATAATGTAAAAATTCAAACAAAAACTATTTTTTTTATTCAAATTCATAACTTTTTAATTTAAATTTTTTATTTTTATTAAGCTTCAAAATTTATTAAATATTATTTTTAAAGAACTTCATCATTTTAAAATCTTTATACTAATAAATTGCTTTTTCAACTTTTACAAATATTTTCTCAAAGAATTTTAAATGTGTTACACTTCAATATATAATATTCGAATATTTTTAATTTCAAATAATAATGTTAAAATTTCTATTTTGATTTTATTAAGCTAGAAAATGCATCAAAAAATATTTGTTTAATTTAAATTAATTTTTTTTTTTTTATATTAAACTTGAAAATAAATCAAATATTATTTTTATTAAGAACTTCATTATTTTCAAAATCTTTAAACTTAATAAATAAATGTTCTTTTTAATACTTTACAAATAGATGATTAATATTTATTCTTATGAGCTTAACTGTGTTACACTATATAATATTTTAATATTTTTAATATATAAGGTATTCATGAAGTTTATTAGTTTTAACTAGATTTCATCATACGAATCGTATTTTAATATATGATTTTAAATTCTTGAATGGATTTCCATTTCTGTGGTGAAGTTCTTGAATGGATTTCCATATGCCACAAACCCCGTTTTCGATTTAACTCTTTAGCTTACACCATATCTTTCTATATAGTATATATATATATATATATATGTGATTTTCTTATTGTATTCAGTTGCAGCTGTACTTACATATTTATCGCCAGTTGTACTATCCGGCCCGTATATTATTGTGCCTTGACTTTTTCATTCAGAACTTTTTTCCGTTTTATATGCGTATAATTTTGCTGCCTCTCTCTCTCTCTCTCTCTCTCTCGCTCACTCTCTCTCTCTCGCTCTCCACAATATTGTACGATCTGTTGTTGTTGTTTTTTTATTTAATTCACACAATTTTAATTTCGTTGTTGTTGGTTATTATTTATTTAGTAATTGCACACATAATTGAGGGAAACAACAAAAAATTTAAATGCTGTTGCGCGGATTGGTGGGTTGTGGTGGGGAGGTGGGGAGGTGTGGAGGGGGTTAACACGCACGCAAGCAATTGAAAAATTTGATTATATATACAACAAAATAAGAATTTATATATATTTAGATTTGCATATTTCACTTGGAAACGCTTTTGAATTGCATTTTCTGGTTAAAATTTTCAAAACAATTTTTAATGAATTCTCAAAAATTAATGTGATCTTCTCTCTCTGTCTCTCTTATTTGTGCGCTCGTTGAAAGACGTATTTTATAAATAGAACAATTTTCGCTTTGTATGTGCGTGTGTGTGTGTGTGTGTTTTGTTTCTTTCGTCTCGTTATTTTCTTTTATTTTTTAGTTTTTGATGTTTTTTCAGTGTTGCACTTGTATATTACGGATACACATATGTTAGTGTGTGTGTGATTGTTAATTACTTGTTGTATGTTTTTTTTTGGTGTACGAATATACAGTTTTGGAGTGAAATAAAGAAACGCGACGCGTTCGCAGCGCAGCGCGTGCAGTTACAACGACGACGTCTGAGCGGCAAAAACTCGAGAATAAGCAAAGTGCGGCTCAATTTATACGACAAACAGACAACAAGAAGATACACACACACACACATACACACAGAGACGGACGGCGCTGTCGCTGCTGTGTTGGTGTATCTTTAAGATACACACACGATCGGCAGCCAAGTCAACAACAGCAAACAGATAACAGCAGCGTCGCCGCTAACAGCAACAGAAACAGCGACGCGCACGCAATTAGAACGCTGCCGAAAAACCGACCAAAGACGACGCGCCTAAAATGAGAGCGCAAGCAGCGCAGCGAGCAGCGCAGCGAGAGTGAATTGTGTGCTGCTCTCTCACTCTCTTCTCTGCTTGAGGGGGTGGCAGCAGCGCTGTTGCTGTTATCGCAGCCGTAGGTACAGCGCGCCGGCGTCTCTCTCTCTCGCTCTCTATCGCACTGTCTCGCTATGTGTGCGTGCGTGCGTGTGTATGTTTGTTTTTGAGTTGTTACAAAATAGTAGTAGATGCGGCACAAAAGTAGTAGTAGCTTTTTTGTTACTTTGGTAGTTGACTGCTCGCCTGTTTCAATACGCTGTTCGTTTATTTGCATATATTCAATATGCACGACCTACATTGTTGTTTTTGTCGACGAGTCGAGCCGAGCCGCACACAGTCAAAAACAAAAACAAATAACGAAAATGTATATTGTATACCGAACGATACAACGCACAAAATATACAAAACAGCAGACGAAGCCGCAACAGCGCGCATATAAATAAAAACACACAGCAAGTGTACATAAGTATTACCGCTGTCGACGCCGCAGTCGCTGTTGCTGTTGCTGTTGCTGACTATCTGCTGCTGCCGTTGCGGCTAACCTACACGCACACAGAGAGACTGGCGCTAAAAACGTCTGGAGGGGGGGAGTTAGAGACACACACGCACTCGCACTCGCACACACACACACACACACATACATTACACACTCACACACATGCACAGAGAGTCAGTTCAAGCCGACCAAACAAAACAACACGCTGGCGTCGCCGTCCGCACGCGGTCAAAGGCAAGTCCAAACTGAAGCATGTACGAAAAAACATTTTTTTCCACTTGGGCCCCACAACAGCTGCTGCTGCCGGCGTCAGCGTCGACGAGTCAGCTGCGGCAGCGAGCAGCGCAGTTTTGTTGGAGCTCTTGACGCTCTTTGCATTTGACTTGCTTGCAAAAGCTTAACAGCCAGCCAGCCGGCTGCTGGTAAACCGCACTGTTAAAGCTCTCAGAGCTGTTAATGTTGTGGGCGAAGGGAGTTCTTAATTAATTAAACCTATTCTCAGCTGTTTTGCGCAGCTTAAGCTTATTAACTGTCCCAATTGTTACAGTAAGCTTTGCGCTCTAGAAAGCTTCCACCACGCAGCTTTTACTTTCCATACTGACGTCATCGCCATTAGATGTGTGGAAACAAAAATCCATATTAAGATATTTTCGTTTTAAAAGCGTCGAATCCTTTTTTCAAGCCCAGTAGCCTGATGAGCTTTTGATGATGAAGTTCAAAGCTTAGACTAATGAATGCACATTTATCAAAATTCCTACCAAAAGCCATTAGTTAAAATTTGGGATAAAAAGTGCTTCTAAATAAAAACAGAAAACAAGAGGAGAAATCCCGACTAGACTTACTGCATACTTGACTTAACTTCAATGTTCCATATCTCCGGTGTTTCTCAACCGATTTCTATAAAATTTTCACAGATTGTCATTATTTCGTTTCATGTTTCAAACGGATTGTCAAAGTTTTTCAAATTCAAGATTTTCTTGTTATCGATCACATGTGTATATCGGAAACGGGAAGAGTTATCGAAAATTTGAAAGAATCTTGTACTGCCTAGGCATAGGGCGAGCTTAGGTTCCCAATCTGAAGTCTCTAGCTGTTATAGTCTCTGAGATCGATGATAAATCGACTCGGCTGTTGATGCTGATCAAGAATATATATACATTATGGGCTCGGAGATGCTTCCTTCTGCCTGTTACATACTTTGGCAGAAAACCTTCATACCCTTTTTAACCATTTTCAATGGGTTTAAGGTATACAAATTTGTTATTTTGATTGGATCTTATATAAAATTCTTACAAAGCTTTATTTTTGAACCGAATTTGAAGTAGAAATAATTTATAAGATTTCTTTTGTAAATAAATTGTTTCGTAAATGTTTGACATGCATGCAAAATGCATATACAGATATGCACGAATATATATTCATAAGTACTTTTGCACATATATCAATTACACATTGAGCGCAAGGCCGCCCAGAAGGCAGATAGACAGTCGACAGTCGACAGTCGACCGTCGGCCGTCAGTTGGAATGGATGGATGGACTGTACGAATATTTGAATGAATTAATAAATGATCAAATTGAATGCAAGCTCAAGCTATTGGGCACACAAACACACACATGCATACATATTTACTCTGATTATTTTATTCCATCATTAATTTATTGGCATAAAAACGCAAAGCGTTTTGCAACTAGTCTCTAAGCACACACAAAGTCAATTACGTGACATGTCAGAGCCATAAACGAGTTAAACACGATTGCGAATCGAGTGGCAATTGCAAGTGCTGTATTCAATATTCATTTAAACGCATTCACCTCGAAGTGTTCATTGAACTTTTGTAACAATTATTGGAACACAAACCCATTGCTGATACGGCTAGCACACTATTAAGAATTAATTGTTGTGTGCCTCAATTCGATTAGCAGCTGATGCGTGTGGCATGCAACCAACCTCCCCCTCCCCCTTATCGGCAACTGTATCTGTAAGTTTTGGTATCTGTTTGTGTAACTGTTTCGACGCTTGTAAACAAACCTCAAGCAAATAATGCAAGAAATTCCCAAAAAAAACATTTTGATGTTTCTTGTATTGACAACATTGACGGACTTATCTTTCGTATTAAGTTTTGTTTGTTTGTTGTGTGTACACGTTAACTTATTTGTATACCCTGTAAAAAGGGTAAAATGACAGAAGGAAGCATCTCCGATCATATATATATATCGATTTATTATCGATCTCAGAGACTTTAAAAGCTAGGGACTCCAGATTTGGAACAAAAGCTTGCCTTATGCCTAGTCAGTACGTGTTTGCTTAAAATTTTCGATAGCTCTTCCCGTTTCCGATATACACATGTGATCGATAACAACAAAATCTTGAATTTGGAAAACTTTGAGTTGCAGTTTGAAACATTAGACGAAATAATAACAATCTGTGAAATTTGTTTTGAAATCGGTTGAGAAACAACGGAGATATGGAACATTGAAGTTAAGTCAAGTGTGCACACACACATACGTGCGAGCACTGACTATACGCGTACAGTATAGGCTTCAGGGTATCATCTAGTCGGGTTTTATCGACTAGAGCCTTCTTACTTGTTGTACTTAATGCAGCATTGATCTCATTGAACTCCTAAAGGGAACTAATGTTTCTGATCAGCATATATCTTAAGGCGCGAGAAGAGCGGCAGCTAGACAGAGAGTACAAAGACAGATAAGGCTAGAGAGAGAGAGAGGGAGAGAGGGCGCTTCGAACAGAAGCTGCATAGTTGTTGTCTGTTATCTGTTCGACCACAATGTGTGTCAATTGTGATAAGGCATAAGACTAGCTTTTAGCTACACATATACATACACATATATATGTTTGTATATACGCTTAACATCATATATATATATATATATATATATATATATTCAACTCCTGCTAACTTTGTTGTTTGGGTCGTTGCCATGACTAATTAAGCAAGCAAAACTCAATTTCTCAGCATAAGAAAAAACCAAAACAAAAAAAAAACTCGCCGACAACTTTGTAAAAGGATTGCCAAAAACCAAAAAAATATCCAAATATTTTGTCGACATCTTTTGGTTATGCGTAAGGGCATTAAAGGAGTCTTATAGATATGATATCAAGTTGGAAATTGGGTGTTTACTATATCTTATGATAAAGAGTTTAGCGTAACCAAAAATATTTCTAACAAATAATTTTTTTGATATATTTCAGATACTTTTCAATGAATTATCCTGTAGCTAAAATAGTTCAAAGTATTTTTCGGCGTTATGTTATGCCTTTATAAGTAATATCCTGCATTTTTTCAAGGATATACAATCTTCATAATAATTTTTTTTTATATATTTAAGATACTTTTCAATGAACTATCCTGTAGCTAAAATAGTTCAAAGTATTTTTCAGCGTTATGTATTATGCCTTTATAAGTAATATCCTGCATTTTTTCAAGGATATACAATCTTCAGCATTTTTTAAAATTTTATTTTCGTATTGGTTGTTTTCCTTACTGCCTTTTCGGTTAACTCTTTTCGATTTTGGGCGCTTTTTTTTTTGCGGTGCGTGTGAATCATGAGCATTAAGCATAAAACCGACATTTAGCTGATTGATCTTAATAAGAATTCCTGGCCTGGCCTGGCCAGGGCTTGCTAACGGCGGATGCATGCCACAGCGGGTCAATAACATTGCCCCATGCTGGAGGGCGTTACTTTTGGGGCTGCGCCTGCGCAACATAACAAACTTTGTGTTTGTTTCTTTGCCTTATGCATTTCCTTGTGCACTCAATGGGAAGGGGTGTGGGAGGGGGGGAAGAAACTTAAGACGTTGTCGGAAATTGAAGTTTGTTTGAGTTATGTTTCTTCGTTTCAGAACAAGAAATAATTGCTTTGGCTTTCTACATATGTGTAGGGGAGTGTTGAGTTTTGGAATTTGCAAATTTGCGGAGCGGATGTTTTTGGCTCGAATGTCGCCAAAAGTGCTAAATTTGCAAAGCTAACGAGGTTCGAAACGGAACGGAACGGAGTCTGGAGCAACTGTTGCATATTTCATATGTTTTCGAAAACACAAAAACACAAAACTTTTAAAAGTCAAATCAATGTTGATTCGATTTTGCATAGCGTAACAAATGTCCCACATACATATATGTATAAGATACGTATCTAACTATATATCTATGCACATAGTATAAGATACATATACGTATCTACACATATAGTATAAGATACATATACGTATCTACACAGTATAAGATACATATACGTATCTATGCACATTGTATAAGATACATATACGTATCTATGCACATAGTATAAGATACAGATACGTAACTACACATATAGTATAAGATACATATACGTATCTACACAGTATAAGATACATATACGTATCTATGCACATAGTATAAGATACATATACGTATCTATGCACATAGTATAAGATACATATACGTAACTACACATATAGTATAAGATACATATACGTATCTATACATATAGTATATCTATACACATAGTATAAGACACATATACGTATCTATACATATGTGTCTAACCGTTTCTTAACTAATCATTTCTGTCGCCCAATTAAGAATTTTCAACAGAACCTGTTCGAACCAATCAAATGGTTGTGGTTTTTGTTTTTGTTTTTGATTTTTTGCTGTGTCTGCCACACAAATTGACTTGCATTGGTTTACTTTTTCGGGTTGTTTTTGCTCCAAAATATTGGCGACATATTGCGTTGCGTAACGTCTGGGTGTCTAGCAATCGAATCAAATCAAATGCAATCGACTAATAAAAAGTAGTCGAAACTTTTGACTGGACCAAAGTCCAAGCTCAAATTGCGAATCAAACTCTTCGATGTTGTTCTTTCTGCTACAAAGTAGTGCACTTGATCAGCACCCTTACCCTTTCCCTCTCTCTCTCTCTTTCATGCCTTCCTTCAGGCCTTACTGCTGCCCTTTTTGTTTGGCTTTTGTGTTTGTTTGTGTTCGTTTTTATACCCTAAACCCATTGAAAAGTGTAAAAAGGGTATAATGGTTTTGTAACAGGCAAAAGGAAGCATCTTCAACCCCATAAAGTATATATATTCTTGATCAGCCGAGTCGATATATCATCGATCTCAGAGACTATAAGAGCTAGAGACTTCAGATTGAGAACCTAAGCTCGCCTTATGCCTAGGCAGTACGAGTTTGTTTCAAATTTTCGATAACTCTTCCCGTTGCCGATATACACATGTGATCGATAACAACAAAATCTTGAATTTGGAAAACTTTTTGATGCAGTTTGAAAGATTAGACTAAATATTGACAATCTGTGAAATTTTTATAGAAATCGCTTGAAGAACACCAGAGATATGGAACCTTGAAGTTAAGTCCACACACACACACACACAAACTAACTATACGCTAAGTATAGGGTTCAGGGTATCGTCTAGTCGCGATTGCTCAACTAGAGCCTTGTTGTTTGTGTTATGTTGTGCAAAGAAAAGGCGTCTAGATTACGTCTACGTCGCTTGACAGACCCAAAATATGCCCAGACGCAGGCTCCGCTGCTGCTTCGTGCCTCCCCCCGCTTGCTACACACGCCCCTTCGCTACTGAAACTTGGGCTCGCCTTGTCTGCCTTTTGTCTGCCGCTGTCCTTAAGCATATTTTTATATTGTGTTGAATTTCTTGTTGTTGTTTTGTTCTTGTTTTGTTTTCGTTCTTTTCTTGGTTTAGATCTTAGTCAAGTTTTCAGGGCAAGCGGCTTTTTTTTCGGGTTTTTATTATTGTTTGGATTTTGGCATTTGATATCACAGTTTTGGGCACATGTCTGGCCTTTATTTACCTAATGTATATTTGTATGTATGTGTGTGGAACCTTACACACACACACACACACACAAATATTTCCTCAATTAATTTCGCACATTTTCTAATTCAAATTTCACCACACACACCAACTGACACAAAACAAGTAAACACACATACACATATACACACACACACACAAATCATGTCTGGATTTTTTGATTGTGCGACTGACCTTGAATTTATGCAAATTGCTCAAGTGGGAACAACTTTGTCAAATTGAGAAATCAACCCAAAATAAAAAACAACAAAATAAAACAACAACAACAACAAAACAGCCGCAGCAGCAGCGAAAAAAAGCTTTTATATAATTCAAAAAGACCTTGACATTGAGCAACAAAAGGGCTCGACTCTGAGTATTTTGTGATATCATCGCACTTTGAAAGATTTATGATACTGTTTATAAGGAATTTTTAAAATACTTTTACTTTCTAGAGAAGTTTGCTCTAGATGTTTTCTAAGTAGATGATCTCACATTAAAAGCTTTAAGCACTTATATACTTATACGGTTACTTATACTCTTTCTCAACTCTTAACTATACTCTTGCTTATACTCTTACTTCTACTCTTACTAATATTATTACTTATACAAGTACTTCTACTCTTACTAATATTATTACTTATACTATTACTTATATTGTTACTTATACTTTTACTTATACTATTACTTATATTGTTACTTATACTCTTACTTATATTGTTACTTATACTATTACTTATATTCTTACTTATACTCTTACTTATATTCTCACTTATGCTTTTACTTATATTCTCTTACTTATACTAATACTTATATTTTTACTTATACTCTTACTTATACTTTTACTTATACTCTTACTTATACTTTTACTTATACTCTTACTTATACTAATACTTATACTATCACTTATATTCTTACTTATACTCTGACTTATACTGTTACTTATATTCTTACTTATACTTTTACTTATACTCTTACTTATACTATTGCTTATACTCTTACTCATATTTTTACTTATACTCTCACTTATATTCTTACTTATACTCTTACAAACATTTAGTCAACCTTCACTTACCACAAACCTCAAATACGCCAAGCACATGCCACCTCAAGCATCATCGCAAATAAATAACAACTTACGCATAAAAACAACAACCCAAAAAAAAATACATAATTAGCAACTGGGTTCGGTCCAGGAAGCCGGCGTATCGATAACCCTTATCAAATGTGCGGCATCTCGAATGCCCAAATTATGCTTACAAACCGAAAAACCGATACAGCGAACCAAAGTGTATATATATGAAATACACATATTGCCTTCTGGATCTGTTGTTGGATGTTTGGCTCTTTGCTTTGGGCCACCATCGGATCGGCTGAGGGCGTAACGCGTTTAAATCCAACTACGCCCCAAAAGTACAACATTGTCCGATGCAAATTTGTGATATTGAATACCCCGCTCAAATTGCAGTCATTATCTTTGCCCACTTTTCGGAATGCACACAAAATTGAGCATTTATTAAGGTGCTCTTAACCAAATATTAAGAAGCCGTCCGCATAAATGATCTTTTCTGGCTAAAAGTCGTTTAACTTGATTAACTTACTGACGCAATTGGTCAAATTACTTGGGCCGGGCTCCAACCAAGTGCTGAAATATATTGAGCAAATTTTCTTATCGCACGCTCCGAACTTTTTCCCTCATAGTATTTAGAATTGATTCGTCGTCAATTCAATTCACATTTGATTTCAACAACGCTAGAGAAAATTCTTGAATTTTCTTATAAACTTTTCTTCGAAACTAAATTTAAGCAAGAAGTGCAATCAAAATTAGATTTTGTATTATTTGATAGAGACGCTAGCCAGGCATAATGTCCAAGTGTTCGAGATTGGAACGTGAACTACATGTGTTGCGTCATGAGCTGTCCGTAACGCGCCTTGATCGTGATAGGCTGTATCGTAAGCTTGGCGCCAGCGATGGTCCGGAGGCCAAGACGGAGCCGGGCAAGAGCCATAAGGCGAAGGAAGGAAAACAGGATTTGTACATTGTCTATCTGGAGGAGCAGATAAAAAGGATGCGGCTAAAGTATAGGAAACAGATGTGCACGGTCAAATCGAGTGCCAGGCTGATGGAAAGCAAGCTGCAGAATGTGCGGCAGGAGATGAACTGCATCACGAACAAGGCGAAGCAAGTGGATGTGCTCGAAAAGAAGGTAACGCAACTGAAGGACAAACTGAAACGCCGCGAAGCGATCATAGCCCGCTACAACGAAGAGCACACGGCCTTCCTGGAGGTTATGAACGGTTTTGGACGGCAATCACAGACGAACCTGAAAGCTCCCAAGCAAATAACGCTCAGAAACAGAATGGACTTGTCCAAGTCATTGTTAGATCTGCCCTGTCTGGGTGCAGCACTCAAAACCAAACTGAAGCCATAATAGTTTGCAATTAAACACATTTCGATCATCTTATCTTTGTAATAATAAATTAACATATTGACATCAGAGCTAAGAAAACAACAAAAAAAGAGTTGAGTTGAGTTTTGGGTTCACATTCGAACATTCGATTATGGTTTTTGGCGGAACTGCGGTCAGCAAATTCGTTCTTTGGTTTCTTAGAATTTTGTGCCTCAAGTTCATTGACAATTGTCGCAATTCAATAACAATATACAAGTTGTGTAACAGCACAAAATTGATTGCAATGTTGAAAGTTTTTGAATCGTATCTGAAAATGTCACGTTTTGGGTTTTGCTTTGCGCATTTCATTCGTATCCTAATGCAGAATTTGTGCAGAAAAGCACGTAGCATGTTTCCCATAAATACATATATCTATGCAGTTGGGACAGCAGCTACTATCTAGAATTAGAAATGGCGTAGGTCACGCCTCAGAGGCGACGTCTATTGAATTCTAATAGGGCGAATGCACCAGGAAGTGCGTGGAGCGTTCAATTGAAGTTATTTGTGGTTAAATTGATATTGATTAAGCGTCGTCGTCGTCGTCGCCGTTCGCCGTTCGCCAAACTTATGGGAATGTTATTAATCAAGAATTAGGCCAAAAGTTCAAAGTATGTAAGTGCATAACTATTTGCTGCTTAATTTACAATCTTATCTTTAGATAATGAATCACAGTTCTATGATGATGAAATATGACAAGCTGTTTTGGACAGTGTACTAGACCAGCCGGAGCAGCCAGAGCCTTCACATATAATTAGTATGCATTATGTCTGCCTTATTTGTACATATGCGCATTCATATATGTGTATGTACGTATGTTTGTATTTCATTTGCCAGCGAACGACCCTGAACCGAATATTGCCTTGCTGGCCCCACAAGGTGTGACGTCACTGCCAAAGGTGTTCCTCTCTCCACACTCTAAGAATAAGAATAATGAACAGAAAATTACAATGTGTTGGCTTTGAATAGTTATTATATTAAGGCTTAACTAAATTGCGTACATTAAATTTAGTGTATATAAATTAACCAATAAAACTAGCGTCAGGATTCGTCAGCTCGTATTTTTTTCTTTTTTTTTATGTGCCCGCAAAGCTACGAAAGTTGTTTTTCAGCAGTAGCACCACAAAGAAAACGCCAACAGCGATGGTAAACAACTGGATGTTGATTACTTTGGAATCGACTAGGGCTTGCAGCATGTTGTAGATGCTTTCGCTGCGCACCTCACTTCCACAGCAGTCCATTTAGGTAACTAATATTAAGTACGATGATTGCTTTTTAAAACACCTACAGCTATCCTCGCGTTTTATGTATATAAAATTCAACTCTTTTTTTTTGTTTTTGCTCACGAACAGCTGTGCATAGACACGAGTGTTGGCAAGAGAACAATGGAACAGTGTTGAGCAAAAGGCAAATTGCGTTTACCAGATGGCAACGCCTGCAACAGCTGTTACATTTAATGGCAAAAAAACAACAACTGAAAACTGGCATATATGCAAAACTTGCCCATCAATAATAATACTACGATTATGCCCATTCAAATTAGAATACACGATTGTCATCAATTGAACTGTGAGTTTAGTTTAATTGTTTAGGTTAACATCATTAATTTGCTAGGGGACAGACAGTTCGCTTATTCATCATTTTCGAAATCAGCAGGATTCTTGCGCAGCAAAGCAGTGTGCTTGCGTTCGGTCAAATCGTAGATCAGGTAACCAATGATGAATGCTGCAAGTACGCAAATGTGCATTAGATCATGGTAAAAACAAAAACATAACCGTTCACTTACGTGGTGTCACTCTGAAGATGTTGGAGCGGATGCGACGCACAATGTTGGGCAGACCTTTGCTGATGGCACCGGCGAAGGCGCGCTGCTCGAAGGGCGAGAGCTTGTAGGTCACAATACCGTGCACCTTGGCAAGGTTGCCGAAATGGGCACCGTTGAGGATCGAAGTTAGACGCATCTTTTAAACTGTGGGCGATATAGTAGACAGAAGTTATTAGAATCACAAGGCACATATAAAGCCAACGAGTATTTGTATAAAAACACATAAAGTTATTATAAACATTCTGCACTTAGCCTCAAAGAGGTTATGTAATTTTTGCACTGGGAACTTGTCTGCAACTGTTGCGTTCGATTGCTGAACCTTTAGCGGCCAATATTAGGCATATTTATAGTGCCCAGCACCTGGCAAATTTTTTTTGGCATTTATACCATTATTAATTACCTTGAAAAGTCAAAATTTGTGACTTAATTTAGAAATAAATACGGATGACGTCCGTTTGCCTCAGCTGCTATGTATTTGACAGTGGTATCTAACATCTGCTAACTAGATGTAAAATAAAATGTAAGCATTTCGATAATTACAAGCCAAGTGATATCGGTCAGCCTCCACACCATACATTTTCGACAAGAACAACAAAATAGTTGCAAACGCCAACTGTTTGTACAAACATTAATTTATTAAAAGAAAGCAAGTGAAACTCAACAGCAATGGCCGCTAAAGTAGCAAGCAGTACGAACAAAGTGTTCCAGAGTGTAAGTACATGTGGGACGTATGCCGCACGACAAAGTAACCTCACTTTGCTCCTCCACCTCACCTGCTGTGCGCTGACTAATCCAATTTGACTCTTTTGTGCAGCACGACGATGTGCACATTTCCTTCGAGGATCAGCAACGTATCAATCGTTTTGCCAAGCACAATGCACGCATGGATGACTTCAAGATGGAGCTGGAGATGAAGAAGAATGATCTAAAGTGCGTCGAGGAGGCATTGGAGGAAATCGAACTGTTTGACGAAGATGACGACATTCCTTTCCTGACTGGCGAAGTCTTCCTATCACACAAGCTGGGCAAAACACAGGAACTGCTTGCCGAGACCAAGGATCGGACGCTTAAAGAGATTGCTAGCATTGAGGCCAAAGCTAAAATTATTAAAGCTGAGATGGACGAGCTGAAAGCACATCTCTACCAGCGCTTCGGTAGCAACATCTCCTTGGAAAGCGACGATTAAGAACCCAACATGCGTAAAACATCTCTTCATTAAAATAGAGTACATTTAATTTAAAAACCGCGCAAAATATATTCTCGTTTCACTATAGCACTATAAAATAGTATATTATCAGACCGATAACCAATAATGTGACCACCATGCCGCCCAAAAAGATGCGCCGATCTTCCACCAGCCTCCGCTCAATCAACTTCATTGTGTGATTCGACAGACCTAGAGTGCTGCCAATAGCCTGGATGCGTTTATGAGCGCCGCTCAGCGTCATACGCTGTGATACGAGACTCTCAAGTATACCACTGCCGGATGCAATCATATCATCCACACCACGATGAGCGTTGCCCATTTGCGTATGATGCTGCAGCTCGTAATCCAGCTGTAGACATGTCTCTGACGGCGACACACTGTTTGCTGAGAAGCGATGGTTAAGCAATTGCTCCCGTTCGTTGATCTCCTGTTGTCGACGCTGGCGACGATTTTGTGCATGCTGCAGCGATGTTTGCAAATGCCTCAGATCGTATTTCAGCTGGTCTATGCGCAGCTTGGAGCTCTGTCGCTGTGAGGGCGGCACCTTGAATAACAGTACATCGAGTCGATCGCAATTGCTGTGAAAATTGTGAAACTTATGCACCTGTTTGGGGGAGGGTATGCGAGTGGGTGACTCACGAATTGGCCTGTGTAATTTTGACTTGTATTGTATTCTCCACGTCAAGTGCTTCCTGCGGTGAAATCTGTCCCAATCGCTGAAAGCACTGCTCAATCTCTTTAAGCGTGTTATTGGTCTGATGGTACAGTGTTTCCATTATTAGCGCTCTTCAATGTATTCGCACAAGCAGCATGCAGTTGGCTTATTTATCAATTCGTTGATTAACAGCAATCAAAACACGTAAAATTAATTCGTTTCAAAAAGCTGATGCGTTGCAAATCAGTCCATTTGCCTAGGTGTGTTGTTATCGTATCCATCAATCGATAGTTGAACATTGGTCGCACCTGCCGACGTTACGTCTGGCAACTTCGTCACTACAAAATGTGCTAATTAAGACCGAGTTTAAGTGTGCGATTGAAGAATACGCTAAAATAAGCCAAAACACACACACACTCTAGGATAAACCACAATGGCGCATACATCTAGTACCGGCGTTGGTAAGAATTTTATTTAAAAAATTAACAATTTGTCAAGGAATTTGGCTTAAAAGCACGTGCCCGAGAGCATGCCCAGCTGCGGACTACATTTGGGTAGCGAATTGTGCCAAACTCCGGCCTAAAACATGTGCGCAAAACAACGTTTTTTATTGAACGATGACGGGCCGCTGTCGCAGCGCTGCCACTGCCCCGCTACAGCTCTGTGTGAAAATGGAAAAGAAAGCAAATGGCAAAAAAGAGAAGAAACGGCCGATAAAAGCAAGCATATTAGTTAATATTGGAAAACAACTAGCCAGCGACGGCGTTGTGTGTACTCTGCTACAGTTGCAGCCACTTTGCAGCAATTTTTCTTCGTGACTTGACAATTTCGGTGGGGTCTGCAACCCGCACCTCTCACACACACACTAGCACAAACCCCCCCGCCATCGAGTGTGTTCCTTTCAACTTGTATGTGTGTGTGTGTGTGTTTTTTTTTTCGTTCATTCGCTTTTTTATGCTCTATGCCTTCTAGCCAAACTGCTTCTTTAATTTCTAATTAAATTAGTTCGACGTTGCAAATTCATTTTGTTCATATCTCTGCAGCGTTTTCACCTAAAATTATGTCTCGCGTGTGCAAGTGCTTGTGTTTGTGTCTGTATGTGTGTGTGTGTGTGAGGGGTTGGTGGTAAGATCAAACTACAAAAGGCAACCAAAACTAAGCCAACATACGACCAACCAACTAACCTAACCCAACACCAACACCACACCCAACCGTCCGGCATTTCTATTAAAATGTTTTTCTTTAGCCACTTGAAACATAAGAAACTGCGTGCAAAGTCGCACGAGCGAAGGAAAAACAACGCAACACACACACACACATACACATGGACAATAATAACAAAAACAACAAAAAGCAGTAGCTAAAGCTAAAGAAGAAGACGACGAAGTAGAATGTCTAGTAGTACAAAACCACATGACCCCGAGCCAAGCACGCTTTATGTCTTAATTATAGCCTTCATAGTTGTATTTATAACCTTTTTTTCACCTGTTAAATGGAAATTTATTGGATGTCTTCAAATTTTGTGTATCGTTTCAGTGGTGCCAAGAAATTTCCGCTTACTGGAGGAGCTGGATCAGGGGCAGAAGGGTGTGGGAGATGGCACCATTTCGTGGGGCCTGGAAAACGATGATGATATGACGCTTACCTATTGGATTGGCATGATCATTGGCCCCCCTAGAGTAAGTTCTTACCCCCAAATTTCTCGCTCTTACGTTAAAAGTTGTGAGCAAACCTTATCGGTTGTGGATTCATAGATTTTTGAACTATTCGATTATATAAATTCAAGCCAGCATGAGTGTATGGGAATAAACTTTAAACACAGTGCGGATGTTTGTTTATATATGCGGTAAACAAATGTGAAGTGAGCAAATCCCAAACCTAATCGATATGTGTAGGAAATGAAATAATAAAAAAAAAGAAATTCCAGTAAAGTTCAAAAATAGTCAATGCATTTAATGATAAAACCAAAATCTGCTGTTGCGTTCAATTTTGCTTATATAATATAGATTAAAAATAACATTCTACACAAATTGATAGCAAATTAAAAGATAAGCTCTTCTAGCAACAATTTTTCCGCCAGCAAATGACGTCAAAAATGGAAAAAAAAAAAAAAACTTTCAAAAGTTTTCCACATGAATTGTGGCATTTAGTTATTTAAATAAGCAAACAGCAATGCGTCGCATAGTTTTTCGTGTGGCATGAATCATTGTGTTACAAGTTGCAGTGGCAACGCCTGCCTGCTGACTCACCAGATTGTCTGTCCCAACAACTATTGTTAGTTGCCTTTATGGTAAGGGAATGGAATTCCCTTTTGCAGTTATGCGCATATTTGTTTAATCGACAGCTCATTAAATTTGCCAATGTGAAACTCGCCTGACCTGGTCTCGTCTTCATCTCTCTTTCCCCCTCTCTCTCTCTCTCTCTTTGTAGACACCATTCGAGAATCGCATGTATTCATTAAAGATTGAGTGCGGCGAACGTTATCCAGATGAGCCGCCAACGCTGAGATTTTTAACAAAAGTCAACATAAATTGCATCAATCAGAATAATGGCATGGTAAGTGGACGATGACTATTAATAAATAATTGATTCGCAGTTGCTAATTGTTGACATGTTTTCTTGCAGGTTGATCATAGATCAGTGCCCATGTTGTCCAGATGGAGCCGTGAATATACCATAAAAACGATGCTGCAGGAAATACGTAGGATTATGACCATGAAAGAGAATCTGAAATTGGCACAGCCGCCAGAAGGTAGCTGTTTTTAGTCGGGAACAAAAACAACAACAACACCAACAACAATTCAAGCAACAACCTACAGCAACAACAACAACAGCAGCAGCAACAAAAACAACAACAATAAATACTACATACAACGGTAACAACAACCAATAACAACAACAACAACAAACAACTTCTGTTAGTGTACCGAGAGCTTTAAACGAACGCAAGCCCGCAACGGTAAGTCGTCCTAATCCTCGAGAGAGTGAAAATAGTTGTGTGTAGTAAATGTTCGAAATGAGCGAACGAGCGAAGGAGAGTTTAGAGCGGGCGGGATGTGGAGAATGAAGCTGCATTGTTGTTTTTGTTCTTGTTGAATAAATGTGTGTGTGTGTGCGCGCGCGCGCTTTCGCAAGCAAAATATATACTATAAGTGTAACAACAACTGCAAAAACGAAAAGAACAACAACAACAACAAGAAGTCACTCCAACAACAACAGCAACAACAAATGGTCGTCGTCGTCGTCCCTTCCGTCATCGAGCGTCGTCGTACGAATGTCATCATCATGTTTGGTTATCCACTTTCTTAAATAAGAAATAAAACAAAACTGAAACACTCAAAGATATAACGCCTACAACAACAACAACAGCATACAAATATAAACCGAAAATCACATTTATAGTTTTACTCACGCAATTTTCGTAAATACTAAAGCCTCACAAAAAAAAATTTATTGAGATTCAAAAACAAAGTTTTGCGATTTCTGTTTTTGATTGCACGTTGAAAAAGAATCGTAATTATTGTTTTGCATAACTACAAAAAAAAAGGAATTATGAATTATATATATATATAAATAAAAATTTAAGTAAATTTTGTAGTAAAAACAAAAAGTAACAAACAAAAAAAAAAAACACAAATAATGAACCGAACCGAGAGGCAATTGTAACAATTTAATTAGTTTTCCTTCTTCTAATGCGATGTGAAAAAAAACGATTTATAATCCTTGAAAACAAACACATAAATACACAAATACACACACACTCTCTCACACACACACACACACTAAACTGATGAAGAAGTCGAACGGGCAGATCGATGAAAAACAAAAAGAAAATGATTAAAATAATATTTTAATTTAAGCTTCTAAATAAAACAATTAATAATCCAATAAAACGAAAAGCCAAAACGCCATATGAGTGCGCTTCAGTCGTTAAAGGTTTAAACATTAACTACACAAACATTTAACTATAAATTTTGATCCGATTTTAGACCAATAGCGACTGGATACACCATAGAATTCTTAATGCCTTTTCGATTCATTTTCAGCTCATTTGTTCTAATGGATTATTCAACTTTCTTAGACTACACAAAATTTGAGGTCTTTCCTTTTCAATTGTTTATTTAAATACATAATTTGAATTAATAGATTTATACACAATACATGTAATAGTATCCATGATTCATTTTGTCTAGGCTTTTTGCTTAAGTTGTTTACTCTCCGGTTTTTTTCCTGATGTTCTATGGTTCCTTTTGCTGTTCCATTACTGATCCTCACGTTCTGGTTGACTCTGTTCTGGCTTGTTTAAGGTTATAAAGCTGTTTGTTTTAATTGAATTTTCTGTTTATGTTGTTTGTGTTTGTTGAACGAACATATTTGTTTTGGGTTCTTTTTGCTTAAAATTGATTCATTTTGTTGTTTTATTAGTCGATAAAGTCGCGATAACACTGCAATTCTTCACGTCAAATCAAATTCAAACATTATCTACTTCTCCTTGGGCACAAAGACGATCTTTCGTGACTTCAGCGATGACCACTTGTGTCGCTTAATGTAATACGAGATGGCAGTCAGGAAGCCGAGAATGCCAATGACCTTAATCAGCAATCGCTTGCGATCATCGTGCTCCGGCTCCGATGTCCACTTGAGGAAGGTTCCCACATCCTTGGCCAATTGACTCTGTGTTGGCGGTGTGCCATCCTCATACTCAATAACCTGATTGCGAAACGTTCAAGTTTAAGCTGTGCTTATTTGAATAGTTGAAACAGTTTGTATGCTTACCTCGTTGTACAACACCTGGGCCATGGAAATGGCACCGCCCGGGAAGTACGGATTGAAGTATTGACCCTCGCGTAGCAATACACCAGCTGGCGCATCAACGTAGCCCGTCAATAGCGAAAAGATGTAATCCTCGCCACCGTGACGAGCCGACACGATGTAGCTCAAATCTGGTGGATAGGCACCATTGTTGGCAGCACGGGCCGCTTCCTCATTGGGATAGGGCGATGGGAAGTAATCCGATAGCTTGCCGGGACGATCGAAAAAGTTGCCAGTATCATCGGGACCGTCTTTCACCTAAACATTAAGCAGTTTATCAAAAACAAAATTCTCTACTTGAATTACAAGGCGCTATTCTCACCATAATCTGCTCGGCCTCGGCCTTGGCCTCAGCTTCGGTATGGCTGACGCCAACCAGATTTCGGTAGGCAATATATTGCATCGAGTGGCAGGCGGAGCACACCTGCTTGTACACTTCATAGCCGCGACGGATGCTAAAAACAATTATACATCACAGTTGTACACAAGAAAAATGAAAATTATTTGTTTTTGCTGTTTACCCCTGATGATCGAGTGCGGAGAAGAGACCCCTGTGACTCCAGGGTTGGGCGGCCGGATGTACCTCAGTGCCGGAGGCCTGCACTGATTGCTCCAGGGCGAATAGCAGCGCACCAACGCCGCCGGTAACAGCACCAACTGCACCGATCAGCTGTTTACGACACGCACACACCAAACAAACGAATGTCAAACGAGCGATGGGCAAAAAAAAAAATCAAATAGTAAACGCGTTTTGAGGTTAGGACCGTTCGGGTATTATGAAATGCTCGGTGTCCGTTTTGATGACTTAGTACTTACCTTTTTGTTGCTATTTGCCCAGTTTGAAGCCGTCGACAGGTTTTTGGCCTGCAATAAAAGGATAAATTTATACGTTTTATAATGTATCAAAAACTGCACGTATGAATTTTTTGCTTGGAGTTACATAATTGTGGGTCGGGGTGTAATCTAAAGTTGCACTTCGAGGCTTCAATCAATTGTTCATCACAGATAATACATCATTTTTGTGGCCATTGGCCTTATTTAACTTAAAACATGGGCATTTGTGTATATAAAAATTGGTGTTGTAATGATTTAGATACGCTTTGAGTTTTGTGACTGGAAAAATTTTTCGCGTTCGAAGGTTGTGAGATGTCGTCGGGGCTTTTTACCTGTTGAAGACTCAGTGCTGGCGTAGATTTAAGCAATCTCAAGCCATTGAATCTTCGCAATGTCGCTGCCATGCTGGCCGGAGTACAATTTTCTGCGTCTGGTCGTGTAAGGAAACTTAAAGGGCAGCGCGAATCTATCTATTCCACTGGCACTAGGTCGCTTGCGTCTCGCTGGCAGATGTTTACTCGTTGTTTAAAAATCGCCAGAAAAGCGTACTCCTCAGTTAACATTTTGGCTTCGTACACAACGCCCACGCATTTAACAGATGTGCTCCTCACTGGACTCTAAAAGTACTCTTATTGTAACCGTTACACAGCTGAATACATTTTAACATGGGTACCCGCTGTACCTCAAGTTCACATCCCTAGAAATTCAGTATCTAATGATTTAATCGATAAAGTTTAAACAATGCGCAAACGCGCTGTGCAAATTTAACAAATAATCAACAAATAATAAATTATGGACGCACAGTCGGTAGTTATTTGTGAATTAGCAGATGAGTGTGTAGAAAGCAGCGAAGATATTGGTCAGGAATTGGTGTTTCATCATGAAAATAAACAATGGCAAATAAAAAGATGTCTGGCTGCACACGCAAATACTTTGGTCAAGATCATAGCGAACTGTAAGTGAATTAATTTTGATGAAACACATCACCAAATCAAACAAAAACTATTTACAGATGAAAAAGCGCGTACCAAAAAGCTTGCTTTTAAAGCGCTTCAAATCCATGATGGACATACCACACTCGTTCTCCTTCAAAAGGAAGGCGCCAGTGCACTCTCAGCAAATGCATTGGACATGAAACTTGCAGCTGCGATATTGCCAATTCTGTTTTCTGATTACACACCCACATTGGAGTTCGAGGTTGAGCAAAAACAACATCAGTCTCAACGCGAGGTTAAGAGCTATATAACGACGCATCTGTATAATGCGTTGTACACTAAGCATCAGGAGAAGAAAAATGACAATGATATACTAGCATTGCCTCTTCTCTCCCTGCCGTCCTCTTTCAAGTCAGTGCTAAGAGAATACCAGGAGCGTAGTGTTACCTGGATGCTTAATCGTGAGCGCCTCTCAAACGAATTTATTGCCAACTACATCGTACTCAAGACTGCGGACGGCCAGCATCAGGTGTTCAAACACAAATACTGTCTGCAATTTTATACATACGAAAGCATATTGCCTCGGATACCGTTGCCGCCGGGCGGCATTCTGGCCGATGAGATGGGTCTGGGCAAGACGGTAGAGCTGCTGGCTACCCTGCTTATTCATTCCAGGACCAATATAAATAACAAGTACTGGCACGACTTATTGGACTGCGTGGAAGAGAATGTGCCGCTCAAGCTGAGATGTGTGCAGCAGAAAGTCCATTGTATATGTTTGCAAGACAGGAAGTTAACCGAAAAGATACAGTGTACGCGTTGTCGACTGTGGCAACACCAGACATGCATACAGGATAGTTCCGAGATTTATATATGCCCCAACTGCTGGACAGAATTGTTTGAAAGCAGTCCACAATCAATTGAATCGGCTGCTACCATTATTGTATCGCCCAATGCCATCAAGTCGCAATGGCACCAAGAAATCAAAAAGCACATCAAGCCATCGCTCAAGGTACTGCTCTATCCGGGCCTACATACTGGAATGTGGTATAGCCCAATGGAGTTGGCACAGTACGACATTGTGCTGACCGATTACGGAGTCCTAACCCGCGAAATTCATCACACATCGAGAAACTCAACAGATCGTAAGATGCGATATGAACAGCGCTATATGCGACCAAATTCACCGCTTTTGATGGTCAACTGGTGGCGAGCCTGCCTAGATGAGGCTCAAATGGTCGAAAGCGGCACAACCCAGGCGGCTGAAATGGTCAGTCAACTGCCTACAATCAATCGTTGGGCAGTCACCGGTACACCGATACAGCGAACCATTGATGATTTGGCGCCGCTTTTACGATTTGTTGGCTTCAAGGAGGCTTGCCAGCCATGGGATGCCTGGAAGACGGTAACCACTTCCTTTCTGCTCAATCACAAGCGAGAACCGTTACTGGAGCTATTGCAGCATGCTATGTGGCGCACCTGTAAGTTCAAAGTGGAGGAAGAGCTAGGCATACCTCCACAGACGGAGCAAGTGCATCGACTAAAGCTGAGCAACGTTGAGTCGCTGTATTATCGTG
Organism: Scaptomyza reducta; assembly: GCA_035044485.1. NCBI lineage: Eukaryota > Metazoa > Arthropoda > Insecta > Diptera > Drosophilidae > Scaptomyza > Scaptomyza reducta. Next base: position 97,784 of record JAWNNV010001087.1, on the reverse strand, counting down.
AGGAACATGTTAAATACTCTGAACAGTTTCTGACTGCCATTGCCAACCAAACGAAACAAAACTCGATCAATAGCTCTTGCGCTTTGGCATCGATTTCACCGCAACTCTTGAAAACAATTCTGGCGCCGTTTTTGTGCATTCGAAAAACATGCTCCGTTCCCGTGGTGCAAAACAAAAATGTGAATACCACAGTCTATTTAAATCCACAGGATCTCTTAGTCCATCTAAAAACGAACAATGAAAGCCTATGCAAGCGTGAGCTTCGTACTTGGGCATCATCCTACAATGGCATGGCTGCTTTATACTTTATCCGCAAGAGCTATAACCGTTCGATTCAGTACTATAAACAGGTACTTAAACTTTCCAAGGACTACAACGAGGAGAATATATCGTGAGTATCATAACATTAGATTCTTTACATATTTGTTATTAAAGTGTTTATGTACAACTTTTAGTGTGGATAGTTTGCTCCAAATACACGCTTTGCACAACTTGGTAGAGGCTTCCGAAGCGGCGCCAGAAATTATGCAGTTGCCGGACGAGGAAGTCGCCACTTATCGTCAGAAACTAACTACTTTGGAACGCAAATATTTGGAGGACAAGACAGCTGTTCTGATGACGGCTCAAAAGGCGTATGAGCTTAAGCTGAAAGATCTGAATAAACTAGAGAAGAAATATGATTCCAGCATTATTGAGATTTTTGGCACTCTACTCAAGACAAGTAACTTGCAGTACACTGCTATTTGGTATAAAATTCATGGCGAGATTTACAAGCACAATATTTCGATGGAAAAACTGCATGATGTGTACACCATGTCGGGTCTCATTTACGTAGTAACCAGCTGGCACGACCGTTTGCAAAAGATCCACAAAACACTAATCGCTGAGTTTGAGTTCCTAAAGGTGCTGGTGCATCAGGCATGTGGATCTATAGTAAATGAAGGCGAGCTAAGTAGCGACGCGATGAATTTTGTGAATGCTGTTTCCAATTGCCACTTGAGTTATATTTTGGTAAGTAGCTTCGGAATGTTTATGAAATATCTCATCATCTTTTTCATTTTAAAGGATGAGAAGCAAAAATATACGCGCGACAACATCAAAATACCACAGAACATAAGCCAATGCCACTTGTGCAAGATTAAAGAAATTATGAATCAATTTGAATGCCTGCTCTTTGCCAAAGAGCTCAATAAAGAAGGCGGCATAACGGATGGTGCCGAGCACCCGAGCAGCGAAATCGTTTTAATTAGGGGTAAGGCTTAATGACAACTTTCTAATCCAGTTGTATGTTGCTTATGTCGAATATATTTATATTTTGTAGTTGTCTTCGCATTTCTGTCCTCCAGAGATGAGTTCAAAGAGTGGAAAACGGAATGCAATAATAAATTGGAGCTACTGGAAACGATGCAAAGCTTAGTTAAACAACAGATTAAGTACTGGATTGAGGTCGAATATGTGATCAAAGCGTTCGATGAGCTAGACATGTGTAAGATGCGTATTACGCTCTGTGTTAACCAGCGCGATCAATCCAATTGGCGTATATTGGAGTACCAACTAGATGAGCAAACGGCATTGTACTTGGCCAACGTTGAAGAGGCACAACTTAATTTTATGCGCTTGTCCGGACGTCTTAAATATTTGAATCACTTGAAGGAAGATGTTAGCGACACGCAATGTCCCGTTTGCACAACGGATGATGATGAGCGCGTAATTAACCACCTACATAATATATATATAATTCGCATATGAGCTAACTGTTTTTTGATTCTTTGTAGTACGTTATGATGTGTTGTGGTCACTTTGTATGCCAAAGCTGTTTGGTCAGCATTCAAAAGCAATTTAGTCGTGGATCCTGTACAAAGTGTCCAATGTGTCGGCAGGATTCGCCACAGTAAGTAACTGCTTAAAAACAGTTTCATTCTATATTATTTAAAACTATATATTTTTAGGCTGTATTATGCCATCCGTAAAGGAGCCAACGCTTCGAAAGTCGTTGGAGATTACTCCACAAAAATTGCATACATTGTTGAATTGGTGCTCAATATTAAAGATCAATGCTCTGGCAAGGATCAAGAGAAAATATTAATATTCTCACAGTGGGCATCCATATTAAACAATGTTGCCAAGGCCCTACAGCAAAACGGTATTGAATATCGCAGCAAATTTACAAATAAAGATATTGATGACTTCAAGGTTGAGCATATTTATATACCCTACCCTTTTATGTGTATGTTGTTAACGTTTCTTGTTTCTTGACAGGATCCCGAACTGAATGTCACTTGCTTGCTGATGCCCTTGTCACGGGGCGCCAAGGGCCTGAACCTAATCGAGGCTAAGCATGTGTTTCTATTGGAACCAATTCTCACGCCTGGCGATGAGCTGCAGGCTATAGGACGTGTCCACCGTTTCGGTCAGACAAAGTAAGTGCATAGACCAATAAATGTTGCTTTAAGAAACTAATAGATATATTTTTCTTTGAAGACCCACCACAGTACATCGATTCATTGTAGATGGCACAATCGAGGAGAACATATTACAACTTATAAAATCGGCCGATGATAAGACAACTTTATCAACCCATTGGGATCTTGACAATATGACATTGGAAAGCCTAAAGAGTCTATTTATGCTTAAGGAGGATGATTCAATATAAGTGCTAAGCCTAAGTAACTAACCTAATCATTTTTTTGTATATATTTAAGTGTGATCATAAGTAACTTACCCCGTATATATATTTATTGAATTGAGTATATGATTCTCAAAAGTTTGAAACTCATCTTTGAAGATTTTAAATATCTAAATGTGTATAAAATAAATCGAATCCTTTTAAATGTGTAATATATGAATTTATTATTCTATTTAAGCAATAGATGCTATGTGTAGTACATAGACAACAGATATATATATGTACGTTTGCATATATGCATTAAAAAGTATGTATGATTTACGGTAAAATTAATGTTGTGGTACAATACATTGAGTTTACTGTGTGTTCATGTCACAATGAGCCATTGTGGAGCAATTCGAGGGTATAGATCATAGTGGTTCTTATAGACTGAGCCTTGGGAGCTGTAAAAAATTATGGTAGCTACGTATAAAATATTGCTGGGATTCGTATGTGTCACATCCTCACCGCTCCAAGGATCTACACATGATCAATTTTGAGCGCATCCACACTGAGGCCCTCGGCTTGAGCCTTTTGTGCAAAGTAGCCGTCATAGGATGTGGTCGCTTTCTCAATCTCCTGCTGCTGCTGCAGCTTGTTAAGCTGCTCGCAAGCAGCTTCCTGAATCTTTCTCCGTTCAATGTCGGCCTTGCGCTTAGCCTCATTTTCCTCAATCTGATGGGCGAGCAGCTCAGCAGTGGCAGCCGCTCGCTCTGCGGCCGGATCCTGGTACTGATCGTAGTTTCGGGGCTCGCGATCAATCTCGCGCGGCTCAATCTTGTGGAACGTGATGATCGGCTCTTGAACCTTCTCCGGATAGTGGCGCCTGTTGGGCTTGTCGTGGGTCTTAATGTGCTTCTTGAGCGCCGTCTCCTGACGGAAATGTTTGCCGCATATTTTGCATTCGAACGGCTTCTCGCCGGTGTGAATCCATTCGTGATGCCGCAAGATTTGTGCTTTCGAAAACCGCTTGGGACAGAAGCGACAGGCAAAGTCCTTAACCTTTTCGTGTATGATCTTATAGTGAAGCTTCATGTTGCCAATATTGTTAAAGCCGCGTCCACATCCTGGACAAATGTGCTGGCCCTCCTTCTTGGTGAAGTTGACCTGTGGCGACCAGGATGGCACCGATACCGATGGTATGGGATTAACAGAGGTGCCCGCCAACTGCGAGATATCCACACGCTGGACGCGCCGAGAGTTCTTCGGCTTAGCTGGTGCCGCTGCTGTTGTTGCTGTTGCGGGCCCGCCGCCACACGCTTTCAGCAAATCGTCAGCCATATTTGGAGGCATCATGCCATCGTCCTGCATATGCGGAGGTATTTGAAGACCGGGCAGCGGAATGTTTAGCGGTCTATGGTCCACTGGCGGCAGATCGCGCTTCTCGTGCGTCTTTAAATGCTTGGTTAAACTCTTTTCGCAGAGGAATATCTTGCCACAGATCTTGCATTCGCAGCATTTCTCGCCCGTATGCGTCCGTTCGTGCACTTTGCAGGCATGCGACTTGCCAAAGGTCTTGCCGCAGTATTGGCAGGCAAAGTTCTTGATCTTCATGTGCACCACCTTGACGTGATTGGACAGAGCCTGTTTGTTGTGGGAGGCATGGTCGCACTGGCGGCACTTGAATTTCTTTTCCTTGGTGTGCGTCAGGATATGGGCGTTCCACTCTTGTCGTGTGGTCTTGCCCACGCCGCAGTAGGGGCAAACGTGGTTTTTGATACCAGCGTGGCGCATTAGATGATCCCTAAGTGCGCTGTTGATGACAAATCGCTTGCCGCATATGTTGCAGGGATATGGCAGCTCCTCGCCGGTGTGTTTATACATGTGCTTCTTGAGCGCCGTCGGACAACGGAATACGGTGTTACACTCGGTGCAGGGGAAGTCGCGCAGCGGGGCCGCCGACTTGGAAATGTTATGCACCTTTTTCATGTGGAAGGTAAGTAGGCGCACACGTGGGAATGTCTTACCGCAGCCTTCGGCACTGCAGGTATGCACCTCCGATAGTTCGGTGTGAGCGTGATCGACGTGGATGCGCAGTCCGTTGGCAGTGGTAAAGCCTTTTTTGCAGGCCTCCACCTTGCACTGGAAGGGCAACAGATCGTTGTGGTACTTCATGTGTTCCTCGTAGCGGATCGCCTTCTTGAATTTCTGATGGCAAATGTGACAGTCGATGATACGATGCAGGTGTCGCTCGGCAGCAGGAATGCGTTTGCGTTTTTGCTTATACTTGGAGCCGTGCCGTCTGCGTTCGGGATCAGCCTCGTCGTCATCGTCGTAGGAATCGTCATCCGATGAATTACTGAAGTCGTCATCGTCGTTGTCACCGCCGCCGACAGCAGCAATCTTCTTCTTTCTGGGCTTTGACTTCACGCCTCTGGTGTTCTTGCCTCGGATGCGTTGCGCTAAGGGAATGTCGTCGTCGCTGCTGTTTGGCTCAAAGTCGATGTCCCTGTCGTTGTCATTGCCGCTTTCAATAGAGGATGAGTCTTCGTTGAACATGTTTACCATAGCTAGCTCCTTGACCTCCTTTCTTTCTTCCTTTTCCACCTCCTCAGCCTCCTTGTCGCAGTTCTCAAGCATCTTGAATACATCTTCTTCGTTCTCGATTAGCTCCATTTTGTGATTCAGCAGTGGGTCAAAATTGATATGGTCCTCATCATCATTGGGTAAATCGTGCGCCGACACACTAGGATCCAGTACGTCAAAGTTCGATTGGCATGTGAAGGCGTTGCTGGCGACCATGTCCTGAAACTTTTGTACAGAGTCCACGCATAGCTTTTGAAAATCATGCATATCGCTGAGCCGGGTATAGCAATTGGTGCACAGATTCTTCGGAAAGCCATCGTTCTGCTCCACAGACAGCGAAGTGCAGAGGCAGAGTTTTTTGGCCAGCCCAGGCACCAAATACAGGTCGTAGGCAGCATCGTTTTGCAGGAGATTCAGGCAAATGCGACACAGCGTATGTATGGAGTATGTCCGCGCCACGTCCATCGTGCTTGGTTAAATTAATGTACTTTAATGTTCGCAAAGTTTCCGCTTTTCACTTGTTTTCCAGCAACAAAAAAAAAATAATATTGACACGAAAAAAATTGGTATACTCGTCAGCCAACTAGAACGAGTACAGGTATCGGTTACTCCAGCAGCCAATCATGTATTTTCATATAAGTTATCGATTATTCGGCTTGGCACCTTTCTGTTAAACATACTGTTCTGGCACTTGATTTCATAGACAATTTCAAAACAATAAGATTGTTACTTCTTTAGCGTATAAATATTTTCAAGAAAGCAAATACGTTTTAGAAAGTTATAGTTTTTCTGTAAGTATTATTTTTGCCATTCTTATTTTAAATCTTGTCTCTTTAGCTATCGATAGTTAGCAGTGCTGTTCATTAAATGCAAATGCACAACGATAGCCGCACTTGGATTGTTTGTATTTGATTGTCCATCGCTATAAATGCCTTGGATACTTCTGCAAATCGAATTGGAAATTGTTTTCGAGCTTGGCGCTTTGGATTTTTGATATTCTGGGATGAGCACAATCACACCATACTCTGTTAATTCATTATGTCGAGTTTGCCTGGAATATCTTGAAGAGTGTACAGTGTATGACCTCTTTGTATTGCCCGATCTTGCTAAGAAATTTACAGTTTGCACATCCCTCTTATTGGATGCCGAAGATGGCTACCCCAGGCACCTGTGCTCCAGCTGCTATGCCAGATTAGATGACCTACATGACTTCCAAAAGCTCTGCCTTGCCTCGGCACAGCGTTTCAAGCAAATGCTTGCCAATAAAGTCAACCTCAATGTAAATTCAATTGATATATTCGAACCACTGCCGCTGGCCAGCAACGATGCCGAGCTGTTGACCAAGGATGAGCAGCCAAGCAATGATTACGATCCACTGATAAGCCACAAACTTGAACTTATTGACAACGAAGATGATGTGTTTAAAATGCTCAAGCATGTTGACAAGGAAGTCAAAAAGGTGACCGAGGATACACAACTTTTTAACGACGAATCCTCATCCTTTGCAACGGAGTCCAGCCTCAGTACTGACGATGTGCCCTTAGCACAACGTTTGCTGGATCAAAACCCGGAAACTGACCTCCAAAATGCACCGCAGGCAAAACGAAAGCGTGTTCCTGCGTCAGAGCGTCATCTGCATCGCATTCTCACCTGCCCAGTGTGCCAGCAGAAATTCAAGAAGCAGATCAACTACGACGAGCATATGAAGCACCACAACGAACTGTTACCGTTTCAGTGTCAGGTGCTAAGCTGCAAGAAGGGCTTTACAACGGCGGCGGCACTGCGTCTGCACGGGGATTATGCGCATGCGTTGAGTGCCACTGAGATACCCTGCACCGTTGAAGGCTGTAAGCTGGTATTCCCACGCATGCGACTGCTTACAATTCATCTGAAAAAGGTTCACAACCTGTCACGAGCAAGTGTGCCGCGAACGGAACAGAATTGCACTGAGTGCGGCATGCAGTTCCGCTGTCCCATGGCGCTCAAGAAGCACATGTACAAGCACACCGGCGAGCAGTTGCCCTATCCGTGCAACATATGCGGCAAGGGCTTCCACATAAACAGCGCCCTAAAGAATCATCTGCTGCGACACGCGGGCATCAAGAACTATGTGTGCCCCTATTGTGGTGTGGGCAAAACCACACGGCAGGAGTGGAGCAAACACATTCTCACCCACACCCAGGAGAAGATGTTCAAGTGTCAGTTATGTGAGCATGCCACACATACTAAGCGAGCGCTGGACAATCATGTCAAGATCGTGCACGAAAAGGTCCGCAACTATGCGTGCCAGTACTGTGGAAAGACCTTTGGCAAGTCGTATGCCTGTAAGATACACGAGATGACGCACACCGGCGAGAAGCGTTGCGAGTGCAAGGTCTGCGGCAAGAAGTTCCTTTATTCGGAGAGCTTAACCAAGCATCTGAAGGTACACGAAAAGAGTGTGGAGCGTGCAATTGAAACCTATCGTCAGCGCCAAGTGCCAAATGGAAACGCTGCTGATTGCCAGAATGCAGACAATGCTGATGCCAATGCCGCGGATCAGCTATTGAAGGTGTGTGCAGAGTCTGTGGCAACCATACCGCGTGATCCGCGCCGTGTGGAACGCGTGGACATTGCTCAGTTGGCCGGCACCGTTGTCAATCCCATTCCCGCCGTCCTAATACCCTCCAGTGTTCAGCCGGCCCAAGGAAACACTGTGGAAAAGGAGGGCATGCATTTCTGTCCCGGCTGTAATCAGGCCTTTAACAATTTGGGCAACATGAAGCGTCACTACAAGAGCGTCCACGAGAAGGTCAAAGACTTTGAGTGCCGCTTCTGTGCGCGTCGTTTTGCCAACTCGCAATCCTTGAAGCAGCACGAATGGATTCATACGGGCGAAAAGCCGCATGCCTGCAAGACATGCGGCACCCATTTTCGTCAGGAGGCAGCCCTCATACGACACCAGAAGGTGCACGAACAGAAACCACCGAAGCCAGCGAAACCGCCCAAGCAAATAACTGAAAATTGCCGGCAAAAGGAGCTGCAGAAATGTGAGAAACGGCGCAGTGTTGAAGCCTTGCGTCAAAAAATAGCCGAAGCCGCCAAGGAGGAGCTCGATGAATTGGCCAAGCAGCGTGTGCTCGAGAAGCAACAAAATACCTACAAACAGTATCAGGCAGCAGCGGCAGCCGTTGCAACCACAACGATGCCAACAGACGATCAAATCGAAACCAATTTAATTCCCAGTTAAAAGAGAGAGAGAGAGAGAGAGCTTCCAATTGCGGAAGATGTTATTGTTGGTTAATGTTTAACTACCTATATGTAATTGTAAATAAATAATAATTTGTACAATCCCAAGCAAAAAAACCATGGTTTAACTTTTACAATTTTTTTTTTACTTTTACTTGCTTGTTATTTTTGATGAGTGTGTGTGTGTTTTTTTTCATGTGATTAATGATTGGCCAACTGTTTGGTACTCCAAGCTGAACATATTTCCTGAAGTGCCAAACCCTTGTGTGATACGTGATGATGATTGATGTTTGCTTGATGTTGATATTCAAAAATTATGGAAATTCTTTCAAAAACTCTACAAGTAGATAGGTAGCAAAATTGTTGTAAAAAGGTATAGTACACAAACTGTTACCCAGTTTTAGAAGCATTAAATAAAAAAGTTTGTAAAAATTTGTGTGGATTTTAAGAACGAAGGAAAAGTTGGACGTGACATCCTTCTAAGGTGCCTCCGGTGTTTTTAGGTTGTACTTAGACTTGATGTTGTTAAGCTCCTCCTGCTTTTTGTCCACATCCACCCGTTTGAAGGCCTTGTTGGATTGGTAATAAAGGACGACAAGATAGCGATTGCACACATTAAAGCCGGATAAATGGTCACACGCATTTTTGGCATCGAAAATGTCCTCGTAGACAACAAACGCGGTGCCGCGTGTCTCCGGCGTATTACCACTATCAACAAATGCAAAGATAATTATTAATTATTAATGCACAATTAATTCACTTGATTGTGTCTCATCTCACTTACACGCGTATTTGACGTATGGCACCAAATTTGCCAAATATATCGTACATTTCGTCGGATGTGATTTTATATGGCAAATTGCGCACATACAGCAACCGATTCACCTCTGGCGGCAACCGAATCTGTAACAAAAGTTGATTTTTATTTCATTTATAATACTATTTCAATTGTTCCTTTGTGTGCGGCGGCGTCGTCACTCACGTTGTTGCGCTTGTTCATGTCTGATCGCAAGGGCTCTTGAAAAGCGACTAGCAGACAAAACTTTCACTGCAATGTCTGGCTGACGTTGATGCTGATTGTTGACCTCGGGATGAATGTCCTGAAACGTGGTCCTTTGTTTAAAATTGATGGGTCTGTCAGTCTGGCCTCAAACCCAAACAAATAGTGATTCTATTATGTTAAGATATTACAATATGTTAGTTTACATTTTATCACACATGTTAGTAACATATCGGTAAACATGATACTAACAGCGTGAAAATGTATATATATATTTTTTTTTGCTGAACAAACCGATGAAAAATTTTAGCAGTCATTGAATTCATACGATTCAATGTTGAAAGGTTAAACAAAAATCAAGAAAAACTGAATAAATAAAGGATACTTGCACGGTAAAATAGTTGTCACCGTGACCATAACAGTCACATGAGACGACTTGCAACACTGTTTTTTTGCGCATCGGTATCGATACTATTAGTACTGATGGCTAGTCACTAATTTGGTCACACTTAAACACCACAAAAAATTCATCTGGCAGAAAAGTGAAAAAGAGAAAATTAAAGGGTTTATCCAGTGTACCCAGAAATTAGTTTTAACTTGCATCCAACATTACTAAAGGTAAGTTCAGCGTTGTGCCTTAGTGTTCATAAAATGTCAAACGCAACAGTGTTTAATAAGCATAAAGAACATGGCGGCGGCGACAAGCCTCAAGTAGTTATTACATTATGTGTGTGTTTTTTCACGCTGTCTGTATAACTGCGTGTGTGTAAGTGAGTGCATGTGTATGTGTGGAGAGATGGCCTCGGACAAAGTTCCTCGTACTACCCTTTGAGAGGGCGTTCAACTCGCTTAGAATAGGGTTGGATTTGAGTTTGGCTTAGACAGTTAGACTAATTAATGTTCACACATTGGCAGCATCTCACCTAAACGGCATCGAAATGACGTGGGAACCGCAGGCTGAAGGTCTACAGCAGATCATTGCGATCTTAAAGGAATCTCAATCACCGGACACAGCCACCCAAATGGCTGTGCAAATGGTAAATACTAAAGTAAATATGTGATAGCAATTATACAAATAACGTGATTTTTATTGTGTATAGAAATTGGAGGAATTCAATCGATATCCAGACTTCAACAATTATTTAATCTATGTGCTGACAAAATTAAAATCGGAAGATGAACCAACACGTTCGCTAAGCGGTTTAATTCTAAAGAATAATATACGTATGCACGGCAGCAACCTGCAACCGGAGATTGTCGAGTACATTAAACACGAGTGCCTGCAAGCAGTTGGCGATGAATCAGCATTGATACGGGCAACCGTTGGCATTCTAATCACAACAATAGCCAGCAATGGGGGCTTGCAAAACTGGCCACAGCTGCTGCCATCGTTGTGCGACATGCTGGATAACCAGGACTATAATGTGTGCGAGGGCGCGTTCAGTGCACTACAAAAGATTTGCGAAGATTCAGCCGAAATATTAGATTCCGCAGCACTGAACAGGCCGCTCAACGTGATGATACCGAAATTCTTGCAGTACTTCAAGCATGCGAATCCCAAGATACGCTCGCATGCGATTGCGTGCATAAATCAGTTCATTATTAACCGATCTCAGGCGCTGATGGTGCACATTGATGCGTTCATCGAGAATCTATTTAATCTGTCATCGGACGAGGATCACGAGGTGCGCAAAAATGTCTGCCATGGTCTAGTCATGCTGCTTGAGGTGCGAATGGACAGATTGATGCCACACATGTCGCAAATCATTGAGGTAATGCAACACATACAACTTTTCTTTTAAGCTTAAAAATATTGATTTTCTTCAATTTTTTTATTGATTAGTATATGCTGCTGCGTACACAGGACTCCGATGAGGGCGTGGCCCTGGAGGCATCTGAGTTTTGGCTGTCGTTGGCGGAGCAAAGTATTTGCAAGGATGTGCTAGCGCCATACCTGGCCCAGTTGGCGCCGGTGTTGGTGCGTGGCATGAGATACTCTGAGATCGATATTATACTGTTGAAGGGCAATGTTGAGGAGGATGATATGGTGCCGGATCGCGAGGAGGACATTCGTCCACGCTTTCACAAATCGCGCACACACACTATTAAAAGTGGTGAGGCAAACCAAGCGGCCGGCGGCGAGGATGATGATGATGATGGCTTTGATGATGGCTTAGACGATGATAGTTCGCTATCTGAATGGAATTTGCGCAAGTGCAGCGCAGCCGCCCTCGATGTGTTGGCAAATGTATTCCGCGAAGATTGTCTGCCCATTGTGTTGCCCATCCTCAAGGACACACTGTTCCATCAAGAGTGGGTTATTAAGGAGAGCGGCGTGCTTGCCTTGGGCGCTATTGCCGAGGGCTGCATGACGGGCATGATTCAGCATCTGCCTGAATTGATACCCTATCTAATTAGCTGTTTGTCCGACAAGAAAGCGCTAGTGCGCTCCATCACGTGTTGGACCCTGTCGCGTTATGCCAACTGGGTGGTCAATCAGCCACATGAGCAGTATCTGAAGCCGCTGATGGAAGAGCTTCTTAAGCGCATTTTGGACTCAAATAAGCGCGTACAGGAAGCTGCCTGCTCGGCGTTTGCCACCCTCGAGGAGGAGGCTTGCACCGAACTGGTCCCATATTTGGAGTATATACTAAAAACTCTAGTTTTTGCCTTCTCCAAGTACCAGCACAAGAATCTGTTGATCCTGTACGATGCTGTTGGCACCTTGGCCGATTCTGTTGGACATCATCTGAATAAGCCACAATATATTGATATACTGATGCCGCCACTAATTGACAAATGGAATTTGCTCAAGGACGACGACAAAGATCTGTTCCCATTGCTCGAATGCTTGTCCAGCATTGCAACTGCGTTACAATCTGGCTTTCTGCCCTATTGCGATCCGGTGTACAGGCGTTGCATATCGCTCATTGAGCAGACAATTAATCAGGAGATGGTACGTCTATATAGACTCGAACCAAATAATCAGAAAAATGCATAATATGATTACATTTTTTGTAGCTTTGCAAGCAGAATCATACCTTCGATCATCCCGATAAGGAACGCATGATTGTCGCCTTGGATTTGCTGTCTGGCCTCGCTGAGGGTTTGGATCGGCATATTGAGACACTGGTAGCAAATAGCAATATTATGCATCTGCTCTACCAATGCATGCAGGATGTTCTGCCCGAAGTGAGTTAAAGACTTCAATTCAAACAAACAAAATACTTATATTTTTGTTTCTATAGGTGCGCCAATCTTCGTTTGCACTGCTCGGTGATTTGACCAAGGCATGTTTCCCACATGTTCATCCGTTTATGGCCGAATTCTTTCCCATATTGGGTCAAAATTTGAATCCCGATTTCATTTCTGTATGCAACAATGCAACGTGGGCGATTGGCGAAATATGCATGAAGTTGGGTGAGTACAATGTTATTATATATGATTATGGTTTATTCATATGAATTCTTGTTTATATCTGTCTGCTGCAGGTGAGGAAACCAAACAGTACATACATCTTGTACTAACCGATCTCTTCGTCATCATTAATCGCCCGAATACGCCCAAGACGCTGCTGGAGAATACAGGTGAGTACATGCTAAGATAATGACTTCTTTGTACATATGCTGTATGCAATGTACATATGTGCGAAATGAATATATATACTTTTTGTATGTGTGCATATATATATATATATATGTATGTACACAATGTATGTGCGTTTATGACATTTATCTAAACATTTGTTTCTGGTTTCATTCAACGTTGCATGTGGCGCATTGTCGCCAACTTCAACAAGAACAATAGCAAACAAACAAACAAACGACAGCACATCACATTAATGAACCACATACATTACATACTATATTTTATATATTGTCAATTCACATGTACTATGCTCAAAATTGATTGTTGTTGCAATTAATCGATTGAAAAACGAACCCAAAACCAAAATCAATCAATTAAACTAAACAAACAAAGACTGAACCAAACCAAAACAAAACAATAAATGTGATTTAATTTATTCAGTTGATTTATTTACATTTTTCTGTTCTTTTAGCAATAACAATCGGTCGTCTAGGTTATGTGTGCCCAGTTGAAGTGGCTCCTTATTTGCCCGAATTTGTACGACAGTGGTGTGTAACACATTTATTAAATATAGTTTTCCTATTATTATTATAACTTTACCTTATTGCATTTACCTTTTTTTCCTAAACTAAAACTTTAAATTATGCTTACACGCAAAACAAAAAAGATAGAAATAATCAAAACAAAAAAAAAACACACAACAGAATCTATATTTTATACAGTACAGTAATGTTCTTTTTATCTGTAATATTCCAAAAAAAAAAATAATTTCTTTTGTGATGTTTTCCTTAGTTGTTTTTTCTCTCTTTTTTTTCTTGTGCCAGTTAATCAATGTCAATTATAATTCATTTTGTTGCATGCTATATAAAACAGGTGCACATCGCTGCGTCACATACGAGATAATGACGAAAAGGACTCGGCCTTCCGTGGCATGTGCCACATGATAACCGTGAATCCAGCTGGCGTCGTGCCTGACTTTATATTCTTCTGCGATGCAATTGCCTCATGGGTAAATCCGCCACAGGATCTGCATCAAATGATACAGAAGGTATGATCTTAACAATTTACATCTATTCACATTTACTGATCTAATTCAACTATAACAGATACTTCACGGCTTCAAGACGCAAGTAGGTGAAGAGAATTGGCGTCGATTTGTTGATCAATTCCCGCCAACTCTGGCTGAACGCCTGGTTACCATGTACAACATCTAAGGTGTCACTGGCTTCGGCAGCAACCCGTTAATGGCCACCAACCAATCACCAACAACTACTAAGAAACTAATCAACTAGACAATTATGTTCAAGTATGAGAGTAAGCGTGTCATCGTCTTTAAACTTAGTGTAAGCACAGTAGCCGACAAATAAGCTTATTCGATGCTCTTCGAATAATAATATAATTACATTATTATCTGGAATTTCAAACTTATAAAGTCCATAGCAAAACGAAAACAAAAAAAAAAAACAAAAAAAAAACCCACACACACAAACAGCAAATTAATACAATATATACACACATATAGATAAACTATACACGTATATAACTAACTAACATACTATAAACATTTTAACCAAGCAGATATATTATTATATATTTATATATATATATCGCCACATAGGCTATGCAAACAACCTTAGATGAACTAATAGAGTTCGATTCGATTTGGATTCGATTTGTCAGTCCGTTTCCATAGTAGGCAATTCTATAAAGATTGTATCATATTATAAAGCGTATTCCGGCTGTACTTAAACCCGGATACAGTGCTATAGCTACATAAACACTCTTAGCCTCTTTTTTTTAATGCTGTTTACACAACATTTTACCCGTTGAATATGCTGATATACTGTGTTTACTTACTGGTAACTAAAATTTAAATATTAAGCAAAAAAAAAAAAAAAAAGATATTACGGTTCGTTCGTCGCGCGTAAACTATAAAATAATATAATATGAAATAACGTAAATCAAAGCAACTTTCGGTAATCGGTAACTTAATGAAAAGAAAAGGCGTTGGGCTTATTGTGAAATGAAGATCAAAAGAAACTTGTGCTAAAATAGTTTAAATTTCAGAAAGAAATTAAAAATCTAACAAATATTGATATCAACAAAGACTGATGTTATAAATAAATATATAATAACTCCGTTCAATACACCATATAAATACAAAAAAAAAAACATACATTCATCATTTACCGAATGAATTTCACAAAAAATCCCAACACTTTCTATAATAATACAAAAAACAATCGTCGCGTTTTCGGGTTCTAACGGTTTCGCGTTCGCGTTTTATCGTCGCTCGTTCGTTCGCTCGTGTCTCGTATATCGTATATCGTCGGGTTATAAAACAAATAAACAAACTAATAAATAATAATAATAATAATAGTGCAACTGTTACTGATACAAATTTACTTATAATGTATACGACTTGATATTTATATATACATAGATGATTTTTTGTTGTCGTTTTTATTTGGTTTTTGTTAAACGAATAACTTGAGATTAGAATTCCGTTAAATATGATATTTATTTTGTGCGATCCCCAAGAATTGTTAAAACAAAACAAAAACCAAGCAACCCATTGACTGATTCACTTTATAAAGTATTATATAATTTTTTTTTACATCGTAGGAGCATATTTAATTACATATTTTATATTTTTTTTTTCGCTGTAGACTTTTTCTTCCAGCATTACATCTGGACTAGGCATTAACTTATAATTTATGATGATTGTACAGAACAAAATTTTTAACGATTAGATCTAAAGTGTACTACTACTAAATGGAAAACGAAAGTCTTTGAAATTGTCGCGGATCAAAATACTAAAAAAACATAACAAAACCAAACAACTCAAATCAACTTAAAACTTAAAAACAAACAAAACAAAAAGAGTAAATATAAGTAATAGTATTAATTACGTGCAGAGACACTGTTAAGCACAGTTTTGTATTTTTATTTCATTTCGAAAAACAAAACAAAGCTAAAAAAACAAAGGGGGAACGTGTGATAATAATATAATATTCGGGTCGTTCGTTCGCGTCGCGGTTAAACTTAAATACAATACATATGCTATAAAATTAACATTAAGGGACTTTCGCCCCCGAGTCCCCAATCAACATGGAATCAAACACAAACATAACAAATATAATAACTGAAAGCAACAGGCAAAACTAAAACTTAATAACACAACAAAAAAATATAAATCGTGATTTCGTTGTACCTTAAACCGAATTCATCGCGGAATTTCGGTCGCGTTCGCGTGCGTTTGTATCTCTCTCGGGTGATCTTAGTGATTAGCGTTTAAGCAGTAAAACATATTTAAAGAGAAAAACTATATAATAAAATAAATAAAACGTAACAACTACACACACACACATACATAGAGAATATACCAGATTATAATTTGTTAGGCCACAACAATCAAAAACTGATTGACAGAGAATTGAAAATATTTATGAATTCAATAAAAATTGTGTATTTCCTTTAAATAGAACAAAATTATTTCACACCGGCAATACTAAATGGTTCATAGACCAAACCTTACGTATATTCCTGTTCGAATTCCTTTCAAAATAAGTTTCCTGACAAAATTTACACTATTAATACAAATATACATATATATATGTAGACAGAACATGTATTCGAAAATAATGTATGTATTCACAAAGACAGATGTAAACTATTTAGAGCACAGAATTGAATGTCAGTGGAACTGTGGAATATCCCATGATAATTTGAAAATAATGAACTATTCTATAATTCTGTGAAATGCTGATGCTTTCGGTTCTGTCTATCGAGATTTGTGTAAGCTAATCGGAAACCTAAATAAATATGTATGTATAACATAACCAACAAAAACACGAACTTGAACATGATTGAATATTTATTTAAGGCAAGTGAGTTAATATTGGATCAAAATTACATTGAAAATTGAATTTATTGCTGGTTCAATAGATATATTTATAGTTAGATAGATTTATACGACGAACGGTTGCACTGTAAGCTCTAAGTTTACAGAACTTTCAGATAATTTCAATGTCCGTCGATATTGTTCGCATTTTGTTCGTTCGTAGTCCTTGTCGGTTTATCAAATCGTTGGTCCGTTATCCGCATCCAGAGATGTTATCATTTGTAGTGGGTTGTTTTTAATTCAAGGGGCAAACACCTTGCCAGATGTCACCAAAAATAAGATTTGGCGTTATGCTCACGTCATTTTTGTTAATTTGCACTTTCTTGATGCAGCCACTGTAGGTCTTCCTGGTCTTCATGCCTGGCGCCTTCGCGAACGCATGATGACCGCCCATGAACAGTGGACGATTGGTTTTGGTGAGAGCGGAACCCTCACTGCCGACGCCTGGCTGTGAGCTGACATAGTCAACGGCAATGGTGATGACAAACTTCGATTTGATGGCCTGCACATTGCGCCACTTGCCATCACAAAAGCTGGCGTTATCGGGCAGTGTATAGTTGGTTGTCACTGTATTCTTGGCATCCGACTTGACAATGAAGCTGAGTGTGTTGTCGACCAGCTCCAGAATCAGATACGAGTTCTTGCCATGAACCGAGAAGAGTAAGCCGTTTGGATCACGTGGCCGGAAGTCAAAGGCAATGGTAACCTCAGAGCCAACGGAGAAGCGGTCAAAGAGCTTCACATAACCGCTGGGCTGATGGAAATATACACCTTGCTCAACTTGTTCTGAGCATGGCACCACATGGTGCACAAAAGGCTTAGTCTCCAGTGCGAAGCCCCTGACCTTAATGTCCTTGAGGCAGCCATTGTAGTAGGATATGGGCGTGCCACCAAATTGAGTTTGACGGTTGAGCTCTGACTCCAGAAGTCTGGTGATACCACCCACATAGACGGGATAGTTAATCGATAGGATGGCTGGAGTGCCATCAGAGTATAGATTAACAGAGCCCGCCTGCTCCGTGCCATCAATGTGGAGACTGATCGAGCTACTATTGCGCATAAACTTAATTGTGTGCCACTCGCCATCGAACATTTCCTGTTTGCTGACTATGTTTGCCTGGACGGTGGCACCAACGCTCACTTGATGATGCACCAGACCGTCCAGCAAGTAGACCGCTATGAAGTCGTTCGCCTGGCCGGCCGCATAGAAGAGCAGACCGTTGGGATAGCTGGTGCGTATGGATATGCTGATATCGTATTGCTTGCGCATTTTACCGGGCAGCGTGTCGAATTCCAAGCGCTGTTCTCGCAGCGAATAGAAACGATAGCCTGCCTCAGCAAAGTCCACGTCGTAGTTGGGATTGACGGACATCTTGCAGCTGGGATGGCTGGGCAGATTCAGGATGAGTGGCTGACTTGGTTTGATGGACAACGGCTTTGCTGTTGTTGGCGGACCCAGTGGTGGCAGTGGTTCTTCCTCTTTCTCTTTAGGTATAGGCGCTTCTGTAGTTGTCGTTGTTGTACTGGTTGTTGTTGTTGATGTAGTTGTTGATGTGGTTGTTGTTGTTGTGGTGCTTGTTGATGTCGTTGTAGTTGGTTTCTTATCCATGTTGGTATGCATGTCTGGAGGTGGTTCCAGTTCGTTGGCACCACTTGGATAGTAGGTTGGCAACAAGCTGGGCTCGTAGGCTGTCAAAGGAAGTGGAAGAATATGTAATCTGTATGCAGTTAGTTTTGTGTATTTTTGGACTTACCTAGTATATCCTGAGGACAACCATTGATGTTGCCGTTCTTCTTCTCAGCGCTATCCGCAAAGTTAATAATCTCCCCATTGACAGTTACATCACTAATGCAGCCAACGAAGTACGCCAAGTTGGATATAACACGCTTGGGTGGTATATAGTTGTCGGGCAGTCCGCCAAAGAATATATCGCCGCCCCTGATCTCAAGTGGTGCAACCAGTCCCAGACTTAAAGAAAAGACAAATAAATGTTGTTAAGCAGTTAACTAAAGAATCCGTTTTCTTACCGCTTGTCCTCGTTATCATCAGCTGAAAGTCTTAGCTCGTTGGGGTCGTGATGAACCACAACCACATGATCTTCACCATCGTCAAACCGTCGATTATCAATGACCAGTTGGCTGCCCATGCTGCGTAGCGTAAGATGTCCATCGTCAAGTGTAAGACCAATGGTTGAGCTCTGGTCATGATTTGCGGCATAGAAGAGAACACCGTCGGGTTGGCGGGTCTTGAAGCGTAGCACCACATTGAAATTGTTTTCTGACGAGATGTTCGCAATGCGCAGGAAGCCGTACTCATGGGGTGGATACGACAGCGAGGTGGAATACTTGTCGGGACAGCCCTCAACAACACCAGTTCCATTGACGTACTGCGTCAGATCGACCTTGTAACCGGAAATGCTGACATCATCGATGCAGCCATCAAAGTTCTGTTCGATAATACCGGAGCTATTGCGTCGTCCTGGATAACCACCAAAGTACATGCGCTTCAGCTTGGGCATCTCTTCATCGGCGCCTTGTGGCGCCTCCTCCTGGAATAGGAGCACATCATCAACCTTGAGCAGGCCCTTGCGACCATCACGTTCGGCGACGACGCGATGCCATTGATTGTCATTGTAGCGATCCTGGCTGCCTGATGAGACCATCTCGTTGCCCAGCTTGAACCGGAAGAAGATAGCACCATCAACCAGCTCAATGGACATGTAATGCTTGTCGCGACCATAGAAGAACAACAGACCGTTGCTGGCATCCTTAGCTGCCTTGAATCGGAACTGAATGCTGGACCGGGTCTTAAAGTTATATGGTGCGGCCTTCAGCTGAACAAATCCATTGCCCTTGAACCTCAAGCCGGTCACAGGCATGTGTTCCTCGAGCAGTATGTCACGTTCACGGGCGCCCTGCTTATTCTCCTCACCATAGACAAAGTTCCAAAGGCCGACATTCTCATCGCCAATGCGTAGATCCTCAATGTCACCCTTGAACGAGCTGGAGCTAATGTCATCGGGTGCATTGAAGTCGGAGGGACCCGGATAGCCACCCACAAACAAGCGACTATTGCGATCCACATGCAGGACATTATTGGCGCCAATCAAATAACCGGATTTGCTATAATTCACCACCTCACCATTCGGCTGCTGTTCGCGTATGGTCAACTTGGCGTTGGAGCCAACGCGATCCAGGATGGCCTGATACCAATTGCCATCGGCGACATGCTTGTCACTGGTAATGCGTTCGGGTCCATTGCCCAAATCAATGGTCATGATTGGGTATCCGTTGACAATCTCCAAGGCGACAAAATCGTTATTCTTCTGACTGGTCTTATTGTCATTGCCCAGATAGAGCAGGAAACCATTTGGATCGCTGGTACGGAAGAACGTGGATAGTTTGGTCTTGGTGGCCAGCAGTGGCGCCTTTTCAGGCGTCTTCAGCTCCAAAATGGTGCTCGGCGTAAACTGTACTCCAATCTTGATGTTGTTGGCAATGCGGCGAGCTGTCTCAATTTGTCGCTTCAGATGCTCAATATCCTGACCGAGTTTCTGGCTCTGCTCGCTGACACGCTGCTGCTGATCGCCGATATCGTTGGCCAGCTCATCCAGCTTGGGTACGGCAGTCTCTACGCTGTCTAACTGATTGTTGGCTTGGGAGATATCCTTGTTGGTGATGTCAACGTCACGACTTATATTGCGTGCCATGTCTAGTTCCTTGGGTGTTTGTGAGCTAACTGGCTCGAGGATTTCGAGGACATCTTGTAAAATGTCCAAGGCATCGCTGGCATTGCTATTGGAGCTCTTCCACATGTCACGTTGCGTCTCCGCAGGCAGTTTCCTTATCAGTATGTTGATTTCCTTAAGCTGTTCCTCAGTGGCGGCATTCAGCTGCGAAATGTCATGCACCTTGCCAGCGGAACCATTAAGTCGTGGTTCCAGCTCATCCTGCACCGTGAGCAGAGCCTGACGTGCCTTCTGCAAGAGCTCTGCGGATTGTATATTAGCATTGCCAGCGCGCTCCTCAATGCCATCCGATTTTTGTGTGGCATTTGTTGCCGCATTTATGGCATCCCGACTGAACTGCTCCGCGGCCTCCACAGCTTCGACAATGGTTGAGTAAGCGGTGGCTGCTTGAATCGCCGGCTCTGCACTTGCAGTCATATCGGTATACTGGTTGGCCAAATCCCTGGCACGCACATCCAGCTCGGCAGCACGTTGCTCCGCCCTGAGAGTAAGTTCATCAGCTTGCTGATACTGCGAATCGCGTTCCGGCAAATACTCATCGACGCCCTTGTTAACCGTCTTAAGTTCATGCAGTGCACCACGCAGATCATCTAGTTTGGTTTCAATCTGTTCCAGTGTGAGTCCACCATTAATGAGGTAGTTGCCCGCCTCCTTGATGTTCGTCTCGGCACCCTGTTGCTGCTCGGAGACCGTATCAAATTTGGAATTGTTATACGCCTGCCAATTGGCAACATTCAGGCGCTCCACATCTCTGGACTGACTCTGAGATTGCTCCCTCCAATTGAACAGATCCTCCAGCTTATCGCTAAACTCACCAATGTCATTCTTCAGTGCATTGAGACTTGCGTTCTGCAGCTTAATGGGCTCCACCAGTTGATCGATATCTTCGTACAGATGACGTGCCTTGTCCAGACCCAGTGCGTTGGATTGCAGCTCGATTTGGGTGGCATTGATGGCACTGAGAATATGTTGTGCCTGCTCGAGAGCTGCACCGATTTTAGTGCTGGCTGTTGCCTCGAGATTCTGCGACAAGGATTCGACAGCGGCGATGGCGGCTGTTGCCTGCTCCACGCTGCCCAGCGCCTCCACATGAACCGCGGATACATTGGTGAGCAGCACACCTGATCTTAGACGCATATCCAGAGCATTGCCAAGCGTTTGATTCACCTGTTTCGCATAGGCCTTGCTGGCCGATTCCATTTCACTGTTGAGCGCTTGCGACGGTGTTAGGTTTACCTTAGTTGGATCCAGTCCTTGCACTTGGGGCGCCAGCTCATCGGCGAGCTTATCGTAATAATTTAGCTTCTGGCTGGTGAAGAAGGACATGGTCACTGTTTGGAAATCTTGCAGCACACCATCGATCTGATAGCGCATCTTGTCGGTCACATCCAACAGGGCATGATGACAATTATTGCACTCCATGCAGCCATCTTCGTTAAGGACCCAACGGCTTGGACACGCCTCACAGCGATCACCAATAACACCAGGCAGACAGACGCATTGACCCGTCTGCGGATTGCAGCCAGTGCCGGCACGAGAATATTCCTGTTTGCAGTTACACGGCGTACAGCCATCCCTCTCATAACGCCAGTGATCCACGGTACAGCGATCACATTGACGGCCAGTAACACCAGGTTTGCACAAGCCTAAGAAGGTGATGAAAGATAAAGATCTGAAAGCTGGTGGTAATCATGGTAAGTACTCACAGTGTCCGGTATGCTCATTGCACTGCGTAGAGTTGGAGGCAGCACCACAATCGCAAGCACGACAACCCGTACCAGAATCGAACCCATAATGATCCTGTTCGCAGCGATCACAGCGTTCACCAATGACGTTCTCATGACATTTGCATTTGCCGACAGCGGGATCACATTCAAGGGTGCCAATCTCATCGCAATCACAGCTCTGGCAATTCTTTAGCTTGATGGCATCACCATAGAAGCCTGGTGCACACAGATTGCAAGCCATGCCGGAGGTGTTGTTCAGACAGCGCAGGCACTCGCCAGTGCGTGTGTCGCAGGAGCCCAGCTCGTTGGGATTAATGTTGCCGGAGCATTCGCAGGTTTTGCACAAATCACCGGGCGTTTCCGGTGAACCGTAGAAGCCATTGGCACAGGACTCACAGCGTGGACCTGTATAACCAGGCATACATTCACAGTGGATCTCATTGCCCGACTCGGAGATCTCGCAGCCAGTGGCAAAGTTATTCGATTCGAAGGGCAGCGGACAGGCGCAGATCATGCAATCGTGTGGTGTGCCATTTGTTGAGTTGCCGTAATATCCGGCCACACACTGATCACAGTGATCGCCAGTTGTCGAGTGCTGGCAATCCGTGCAGATGCCCGTCTTGCAGTCGCAGCTCTCAGAATGGCCATTGCATTCGCATGGAATGCAATAGCCACCATAGGGTCCATTCTCTAGACGATGGTAGCCTGGCGCACAATCCTCGCACGAGTGTCCTGTATAGCCAGGCGGGCAGTCACAATGCTCCACGGCTAGCAACTGATATATACCAGTGCCATCGGGATCCTCATCGGCAAGCGTTAGATAGACATCGGAGAGCTGGGTATTCAGTGTTTGTTCCCAGTAATTGGCGCGTATGAAGATCATTTTGAGATTACGCAACGCCATCATGAAATCCGCACGACTTACAGACTTGCCCGTCTGCGTTTGGAAGTTGGTCTCCACCATCGCCAGGCGATTTTTGAATGGTAAATTGCTGCTGGGCTGCTCATAGCTCTGATGGACAAGAATTTGATCCTCGCTCCACAAGATCACATCCGATGCGACAATGGCCTTGCCCTCAAAGCCCGATGTGAAGTAGAGTGTATAGCCAAGATCGCCGCCATAAGCTGAAATGTGACTATTCTGATTGAGCAGATAGTCCAGCACACCAAAGTAGGCGACCCGCCGATCCGATGGGTCTCTCATGGAAAAGTCCGCTTGCAGCGTAGTCTCATTGAGCACAAACTCTTCCTGCGTTACTTCCCACACATCAAACGGCTGGAAATCAATCCAATTGAGTGTCCTCACTCGCATCAGGCTGACATTGTAGACACGCAGATAGGCGCTCTCGCAGCTCGAGGTCTTGCCAAAGCAGAAGCAAGTGGTGCAGCCATCGGGGTTGCTGTCCTGCAGATGGAATTTGCCGTGCTCGCACATATCACATTTGGGTCCCGCAACATTCTTCTTGCAGAAACAGTTGCCATCGAGCTTATCACATATCTCCAGCTCACTGCCTGGCCAGTGGCAGAAACATCTGCTGCAGCGTGGGAACTCATAGAAGCCATTATCACATCCATCGCAGGCCCGACCCACAATATTGTCACGACACTCACAGGACCCGCTTGACATATCGCACTGCTGATTACCATTCGCAATGCCCATATAATTGCAGTTGCACTCCTCGCAGCCAATTACCTGATGGAAGCCATAAGTATTTGGAGCGCATCTAGAAGCAACGGATTGATATAATTGAGTACATGTAGCTCCTTGAATGAATCTCGTGGTTCACTTACTTGCCACACAAGGCGCCAATTACATTTGGTGGACACATGCATTCACCAGTGGTTGGTTCACACATGGCAGTGCTGGGGCAATCACAGAGTTTGCAGTCGGGAAAACCGTAAAAGCCGGTACGGCACGCTGTACACTGACGTCCGATGACGTCCTTGCGGCACTGGCACTGACCACCAAATGGATGACACTCGAAGCTGGTAGAACCAGCATAGTCACAGTTACAGGGCAAG
The DNA here is from genome assembly GCA_035044485.1 of Scaptomyza reducta. Lineage (NCBI taxonomy): Eukaryota > Metazoa > Arthropoda > Insecta > Diptera > Drosophilidae > Scaptomyza > Scaptomyza reducta. The sequence continues at coordinate 73,375 of JAWNNV010001087.1, read as the reverse complement.
GCGCCGCTGTTGTAATCAGCAGTCAGCGAGAAGACGGCGTTCTTACAAAAATCGCTGGCATTGTGGGTGATATGGAAATGATCCTGGCCGCAGTTTTTAATGAACTCCTTGGTCTGATCAAATGTCTCCTCGACCAATAGATCGTCATTGTATTGGTCCAAAGGCACCACAACCAAATAGTCCAGCCAAACGGCTTGAGTTAGTGTGTTCTGTAAGAATATAAAGTAAGGTTTGATTAATTCGAGAAATTAAAAATAATTAATTTATCTTACCGTCAGAGTGAACTTGAAGTCATCTTCAATATCGAACCACCAATCGTCGCCACTGGGTCGTATAACACCACGGCAGCCGGAGCTAGATGGGCAATGCTGTATATCGAACTTGCCATCGTATTGATTCTTGCCAGCCGTTAATGTGTAGTGCACCTGATACTTAGGGTGATTGGGCTGATAGTATTTGACCAGTATGACATAGCGATGGGGCTCCGACACCTTAGATTCAATTACAATCGAACCATCCTGTCGACTGTCCAGATGGACAAGTTTTACACGCTCATCGAATGCGGCATATGGTGGCTTGTTTGTCGCTATGCGATCCTCATGATCCGTTTCGAATTCAATCTTCTTTGAATCGGGCACCGAGCGGAATTTCGGTGTTGCACACTGTTTATCGTGTATGACACAAACGGGACTGGGATTAATATAGTCAATGGACCACTGTTCAACTGGAATGGCAGTAACCGAAATGATAGGCACGCGATAGATGTCATCAATGTCCGCCTGGAAAAGTAAATATGCTTTAGATCCAATTAATTTGCAGCTTAAGGAAAACACTTACGAAAATGGTAACTGGCTGCAGATCGTCCTTGTTGATGTTGAAGGCCTTCTCGCGTCCGTCATCATTGATAGGTGTGCGACAGATCGTGGAGTATAGACAGGGATACAGATAAACTGATGAATGAGAATCGGGATCATTGCCCAGTCTGAGATTCACATCATATGGCACCGCGAAGTTCCTCTCGCTAATGTAGTCAATGACAAAGATGTAGCGTCCACTGCGAGGCACATCGACAATATAGTTGAGCTCCTTTTGGGTATTACTGAGCACAGGAATATCTCCGACATGGCTAACAATCTGCAAATGTTCGTTATCGCTATAGATCTCGGTGGGGTTTGTGGGCTTGTTATTGGAGCCGATGACAAAAGGTGTGGTTGCAGGTTCAAAGATATCAACATTTGCGTATTTGTAATGACGACACAGCTCCATGTTGCCCAGTTCACAGGGATTGGCAATGTGACGCGTCAAGATCGATGCCTCGTAGTAGGCAGCCGGCAACAGCACAAAATAATCCAGCATCACGTTCTTATTCGCCTTGGTGGTAAAGATGTAACGTCCAGGATCGAGCACAATAGCGGAGGGCTTATTACCCTTAGGTCCAGAGACGGTGACAAACTCTGGCTCAGTTGTGGGACGCAGTAGAACCTTAACGCTGCACAATAAGAACAATATGTAGTTGTAGTTGTTTCAAATGTGTTTGCCTCCCGCTACTTACTTTTGATCAACCTCCAGCGGATTTTCTGATTGGATGAGAATGCTAGCTGTTCTATTCGTTTCGTTGGGATTCATATAGCGAATGACAATGCGGTAGACCGAAGATTTGAATACGGTAAGCTCGTTGCGCACCTCGTTCTGTATGTCATTGAATACAGTGTAGCCTTTGCTGCTAAAGTCTGGAAAGACTGCATCGTCGTATTGATAGCGCACTTGGGCGCCCGATGGCTGTGAGCCATCCTCGTACTCAAATTGGAACTGATGCAGTGTGGGAAAGTAATGGGTGGTCAGAGGCTGTGTGCAGGCGCGTCCCGTAACACGGGGATGACACTTGCACTGACCGCTAAACTTGTCGCATTCACTCTTCCAGGAGCCGCCCACATCACAGCTGCAATCCTTGCAGCCAAACAGCGAGGAGCCATCCAGATCAAAGGTGCCATCTTTGCACTCACGACACTGTCGACCCATTGTGTGTGGCTTACAGTGACAATTGCCCGACTTGGACGCACAAGTGTCCAAGCCCGAAACGGTACCATCTATAAAGCAGTCGCATTCCTGGCAACCCTCCGGATTGCTAACGGTCAAGTTCCAGTAGAGTGGCTTGCACTCATTACAGATTCGACCACTAACACGCTCCTTGCATTTACAGAGCTCACCGATTGGCACCGAGCCGCAGCCGGCGAACTGATCAATCACACCAGCCGGATCACAGTTGCAATCCTCGCAGGCGGGAAAGTTGTAAAACGATTCCTTGCATCTCTCGCACTGGCGACCATCGAAATTGGGCTTACAGAAACATCCATTCTCATTGCAGGTAACGCCTTCCGAGCCGTGCTCATCACAGTTGCAAGCTGTAGAGTTGGGAATAGGTTAAAGAAATCTTCATTTATAACATTGGAAAGTTTCCCTTACGCAAGCATTCTGGATAGTTGTAGAAGCCAGCACTACACATGTTGCACAGCTTGCCGGAGTAGTTGATTAGACAATTACATTTGCCCGTATTGTCGCATGTGATTGCTGTGCTGCCCGTCGTCGAGCAATTGCAAGGTTGACACGATGGATAATTGTAATAGCCTGGCAAGCAACGATCGCAGCGTGGTCCGTCAAAACCTTCGCGACATATACACTTGCCGTTTGCCTTGTCACAGATCTCTGATTCCGTGCCCTGATGGTCACAATCGCAGTCTGTAAGAGAAGGTCATGATGCATTTACTCAATATCTTAGAAGGACATTGTATCTGCTACTTACAGGAGCAAGTGGGTTCGTTGTAGTAACCATCCTTGCAACGCTCGCACTGAGCGCCACCCCAATTGCTGAGGCACGTGCAGTTACCGGAAACGACATCGCAATCGTTGTTGATGGAGCCCTCCTGATTGCACTGACAGGCTTTGCATTCGGGAAAACCATAATACGATTCCGCGCACTCCTTGCACAGCGCGCCCGCAAAGTTGGTCTTGCAGGGACAAATGCCGTTAACAGCTTCGCAATTATAGCCATTGGTGCCATTCAAATTACACTCGCACTCACGGCACTGTGGATAACCGTAGTAACTGGAAAGATTGCTGGGTTATAGAAAGCAAACTAATCAAAGAAAACTATGTGAAAATACCCATAGGAGCAGGAGTCACAGTTTGGTGGCTGGAAGGCAGCACGACACTCGCATTTGCCTGTCTCCTCCTCACAATGTCCCGTCGAGTAAAAGAAATCGCAATTGCAAGCTGAAAACGAAATGATAATCATTGTTTTTTTGTCTGGTCTGAGCCCTCCCGAAATACTTACGACTGCAAACGTCCGTCTCGTTCCAGTATTTACCCTTGGGACGATAGTATTTTGGTTTGCACTTGTTGCAATTGGTGCCTTCGGTATTGTGCTGACAGTTTTGGCAAACGCCACCGCCATCGTAGTGGCCATGAATGTCCAGAGATAGACCCTTGCGATTGACATCCTCATCGTACACGCACTCGTTGCTGTGTCCATGGCAATTGCAGGCTGTTGACAACAGAAGGATAAGTTCAGGAGTTCCTTAGCGAAACTATGCTCTACTTACGTTCGCAGTTGAATGGACGGGCGTTGGTGTTCTGACGCCACTTCTTCTGCTCGAAGCCGGGACAGCACAGGTTGCACTGAATGCCGCAGGTGTGATGCTGGCAACGACAGGCGAGAATACGCACAGGACTAATGGGATCCTTGACGTCGCAGGTGTCCGCATGACCATTGCACATGCAACGACCACCAATCGAGATGTCCTTAATCGAGTAGAAGTAGCGACGTGTCACCGTCGGATCCTGTCGTGCCACAGACATCAAATGACCCAACAGATTCTTGGTGCGCAGCAAACGAATTCGAACATTGGTGGCACGTGTCCACTGCTGCAGCACCGTTGAGTTAAAATAATTGGTAGATGAGGGTCGTCCATTGAGCAACATCACTGGTATCTCGCCATTCTCCAGCGGCACAATCTTTGAGTATTCAGTCGTGCATATGACATCGTTATCCTTTGTAATTGGCTTATAGGTATCTTTGCCAAAGTAGGTCTCGCAATCAGCGGGCGTGTCGGAGAAATGCTGCCAGGGTGTCCAGGTCTTTCCATAGTCCATTGACTTCTCCAGCGTCCACAGACCCGGACGAGGCGAATTGCCCATGCGTATGAACAAGTAGGCGACATGGAATTCCTAAAGGGAGTGAAAGTGATATTAAAGATCTTAACTACAAACAACAAAAGTTAAAGGGTTAATGGGAGTTGGAGTTTTTGAGTTCTTACTCAGCTAGAACTTAATTGGTCACCCTAACTCTTTACTTCTCACTTTTGTTGAGGGTTCGTGGAACAGATCTCCTCTCAAGTTCTCGTCAAGTTCTCCTCAAGTCTCATCGCATTTCACAGAGCAAGCAAATTCATTAAAATTCATTAGCGTATCCGTACACATAAGATCTGTGTAGGCAAGCTTGTTTGTATGTAAGTAAATATGTTTGTGCATAGGAGGTTGCATGAGATCATTGAAGAGAATTAACTCCATGCTCGGCAGTATACCAAATTTATCTGCGTACGCTGAATGTTTGTTTATTTTGTTTTATGTTTGCTTTTCCATTCGAATTCAATTGGAAACGAACCAAATGTATATAGATACATATTCACCATACATATCTACTTCAAACTTTTGTTTACTTCTGTGATCTTGTATGTTGTGGTATGTCTAAAAATTTGACTTATGTACATGGTTAAACTTTTAAGGAACTCGCTTAAAAGTTGCCTTACTCTACGCGAATTTGGTTCCAAAAAGTTTTTCGCATACTTAGAACTATGTGCAATCGCTGCATTTTGCAAGATGATCTCATTTCTTGGCACAACTATAGACATATATATATGTAAGTGAATTGAATAGCATAGAATTCTTAAAGGCTTGCTGCTAGCTATATGATCTGTAGCGTTTCCGTTGCAAGTGCGATAAGCTGTGCGCAATGTGTGACCCCAAAGTTTTTATGGAACAATTCAAGACATTTAATGATAAGCGTGGGCAGCGACTATAGTTTCTTCTTGTCCGCTATCAGTCAGAGAATAAATATATACAGCATATAGTATATACATCTGAATAGCTAAAATGCTGGGCATCAAGAAGTCTTTACAAATCTGTTTTAATTTTTTAGCTGCTTATCGCAATAAAAAAGGAATATAACCAAACAAAAGTCAATGCTCTGTGTGGCAGTTTCTAGTTTCAGACTCAAGTCAACATTATTTGTTGTGTGTATGTATGAGAACTTGTACATAACGAGCTGATAACCCACAACTTCGAGAGGGGAACGAGCAACAACAACAAATTGAACAGCTCAGCAAGATATTTTTTGCTGTGTATTCAAACTGTTGGTCGTTGAAGACGTCGAAACTGAAATGAAAACCCATTAAAAACGTTTTCAAAAGCAATGCGCTTACTAATTTTACGAGTAGCCTGTCTGACCGAACGTGCCCCAGCCTGTCTCTGATTTTGAGACCCAAGAAACGTTGCATTGACTCGTTTTTGTGTGTGTGCGTGTGTGTGTGTGTGTGTTTTGGGCACCTTTCTTTTTTGGCTGTTTACCTGTTCGAAATTGATGGTCAAATTGACTTCGTTGAATTTCATGCCTCGGGACAAGGGCGGACTCTGCCACCAGGCCTCGGTGCCATCAATTGCATTCTCTGGCGGATGATTCTTCTCCGGCACATTGGGATCACAATAGTCGCATACCTAGAGCAAGACACAAAACACATGTTATTTTACAAAGTTTTTCAACTCATGTTTAAAAATAGTTGGAAATTCAAATGTTCAACACATGTGGCACGACTGCATTGGGGACTTCATAATGCCGCAGCACGAAAATAAAACCAAAATTGTGTATGTATTATGGTAGATTTTTGTGGGTGCCACATGTGTTGAATAGGAGGGAGAAGTATCTGTCATATTAACTTACTTGTCCTTGAATAACCGAGTAATCGATGTGATCATTCTCTGTATTAGCTCCCACTAGTTTACAGTAGAGTTCGGGTCCATCCGTATCCTCGCCACACGTGGCAGTTGCTTGAATCTTGCGGCCAGTGGCCAGATTGAAATATGGCGGCGTCAATTCGGCATTACATAGCGCGACAAGCAGGCACAGTGCGAAGGCCACGCCCAAAGCACAGATTGGGGCTGCACTTAACCCCATTGTGCGTTAGAGTCACTCACTAACACACTCACACGTACGCACGCACAGCAGTTATGAATGAATGTCCTTTATCTTTGATCACTTCCGGTTCACAGTTCACTCTTATGTATTCCACTTTCTTATCGGTTGACAATTTTAATTCACTTTCTCGATCTCAATTTTTTTATTTCTTACTAGAGCCCATCCAACCGCACTGGATGGCTCTTCGCGAGCAACTGAACTTCGTGCAGCGAGAAGTTTTCCTCGATAGCCCGACACAAAAAAAAAACACACACACACACGCACACAATGTGTGTGCAGCAGATAGCTCTGACGGATTCGTTGACTGTTCGGCTCACACGACGATCGTCTGTCGGCTGCCGGCGATCCCGGCCCATTTATTACTTCATCGCACAGCTGGGAGCTGAGATAACGCTGTCAACGTCGTTTGTTGTGGTTGCGATGTTTGTTTATTTCTCTCTGCATTTCCAGTTTTTTTTCTTTTTTTCAGTGATCTCTTTTGATGCGCTCTTGCTAGCGCTCTCTGAAGTTAAACGCCGGCCGGCCGGCATTTTTATTTGTTACGAACTGAAATAGAAACCAAACAAGAGTATGCTTTTATCTCTTGGCAAATGCTTATCGATCAGCGTTCTTTTAATGCGACACATTCTTTCCACACTCCCGGTAGCCGCAGCCTTATTTAAAGGTAAACAATTTGATTGAAGCGCTTCTTTCATGTTTTTTGACCGTAGAACTGCAATGCATTAAGTGCAAATATATTCTTATTGGATTTAATATGCTTACGCAGGGTTGTTAGTATATTTGCATGGGTGCATGTAAATCGATAGCAAATCAAAAGGTATCGATTTCAGTCTTCTCTTTGTTGTGCTAAAACACAAGTCATTCTATTTTTTTGCATAAAAACAAATTCGGTAAAACCATAATATTACTAACCGTTAGTGCGCGATGTTTGTTTTAATTGAGCTATTAAGGAAAAAGTTGTTCAGCAAAATATACTGAAGGTGAATAGAGCGGCTAAAAGACTCGATTACCGCTCAGGCATGTCCAAAACTGAAAAGAAACTCAGCCTACAATCACCCCAAAAAAAAACAACTTGAAGTTTATTGCTATAGCTATTAAAAACCGAGCGCAATAGTCTGCACAACTGGCAGCGAATAGCTTTTGAAAATCACGATCAAAATGCTATAAGAATTCATGACCAATGTGCATTGACGCTGCAGTCGACGCGACGCGACGCGTTCGTTCGCAACAAGAAGAAACCAGTTGTCAACCATGCGTTACAACTTGTTGGCAACTCTTGCAGTGACAATAATTATCGCACTGATAAAGACGGCAAATTGAGTGTCAATAGATTTTTGGCCTCAATTTTACTCATATTTATTGCGCGCCAGCCACACTGTGCAGGCGGTCAACCCAATGGATGCAAACGAGTTCTTATGGCGTAATTCGTATCGCTTATTGTTGTTGTTATTCTTATGGCGATGCTGTTTTGTGCAACTCACGCAAATAATCGTTTAAGTGCCTGCCGAAAAAAACATAATGTGTGTAAATGTATTGGTGCAGAGGTTCATGTCTGTCCATGTATAGTTCACATTTGAAATAACCGTTGCGACATCAACATGGAGTTCTTGAATTTTCGGGCGCCGCACACTGGTACGTATGCCACAATCTTAAAGCCTTTATCCACTACCAAAATACTAAGCAACGTTGTTTTAATTCACAATCAAAATTTGTTTATTTTAAGAACTAACACTTTAATTAACAGTCTCAATCAAGCGCGATGTCAAGAGCGGCGTTGCTTTCATATTATTTTCACTGTTTTACTTGTTGTTGTGCCACTGTGCAGCGCTGCCGGCGCTGGCGTCAACGTTCGCCCGACTGCGTCGTGTTTCATTTATTTATTCGCTGTGAGTTTTCGATTTCGTTTTCAATTTGGTTCTAAGTCTCGGCGCGTGTGCATCGACGCCAATTTTTGTATCATGGTGCTGTTAAAAGTGATTAAATATCTAATTGGTTAGTGCATTAACTTTTTCTTGTACATGTATTTAAATCACGAAATATGTTTTGTTTTTTTTTGCATCTTCTCAAAAAAGGCTGTGTGGTGCGTGTTTGCAATGAGCTGTCCCAGAATATGAATTCGCTCAACAAGATGTTTAAATATCACTGGCTCGAGGCGAATTAACAGCAATAAGTTTTATTTAGTATAAGTACACATTCAACCACATATGTACCTGTTCACACAAATATCCAGTTATACCCACATGATAATAATAATAATCGACACACAAACAAATGACTTTGAGTGAGAACATATTGCCCAGAATGGCAATAATATGTTTGTGTTCGTGTTTATAACCTCGTTTGTCAAGGCACATTTGCACTTGCACAATCACCGTTAGCCGTTTTAACTCGATTTTGTTGTTGTGCAATCTTGGCCATGTCTATTTTAAATTTACATGTTTTAAGTGTTCGTTTTCAACTTTATTTAGTTTGTCCTTTATATTATAACTGATTCTTGGTTGGGAAAAAATTTCAAAATTTTTTTTAAATTCAATTTTTGGTCCAAAAATGCTTTAAAAACCCCAAAATTTTCTGTAAAACGTGATTTCGAACTAGCGAGCATAACTTAAGCGAGGTCTCTTGGTCATTATAAAAACAAACAAACGATTCCGCATCGCTTAACATAGTAGAAATTATAAGAAATTAGCATACTTGGCTGGTAAGCCATCCGTGACGTCACATGACGTTTCAAAGTGGTTAGGTTGAAAAACTTAAAAGGCTTCTTATCTATAGAACACATGAAGAAATTGCCAAACAGTGACATAGTTAACGGTGACTTGTAAAAAGAAACCCCCCAAATGAATGGACAATTTTCGGTTAACTTAGTTTAATATATCTGTTATATCTTATAGATGTCCATAACTTATATAAATCTTAACTTATTCATCGCGCATGAATGTGCGGCCAAAGCCGAAGACACTGGTGACAAACTTTAACATGGATGTGATCATGCCATGAGCATGTTTGGAACTCCTTGACGTCTCCTTTTCCACATTCCTAATGCTGTTTGAGCTCTTGTCGCTGGTGCTCCTGGTCTTGGATTGGGCTTCGGCACTGCTGAAAATGCGTTCCACATTCGGTAATATGAATTTCCTGGCGAAATCTTCGCTGATTTCATTGATGCGATCATCTTCACTGCTAAAATCATCCTGAGGCCGTGCATTAACTAAAAATGATACCAATTAGGGCTTATCGTTAGCTCTGGTCAGGCCTAATAACTTACCCATAAGCAGCAAAGCGGCACTGCCGATAAGAAAGAATGATAAGAACTTGGCGAGAGACATTTCAACTACTTGCAACACTTTCAACGATGTCAACTGTACTGTAATCAGTGACTGTGATACTGAACTTTATATGTAAGCCGATCTACGTGATCTTTGTCCGGAATGCAATAGGAAACAACTAATTTGCACGTTTCACCAAAATGTTTGTTGTTTTATTTTAAAAGTTTACTTATTACCATACCTATAGACCCGTTAATGCTTGAACACATTAAAACATAATACAAAATAAGTTCACTAATTTAGTGAATGGAATTGTCCGACGGAATATCATTCGATGAATCGTGTAGAATCTTTGCCTTGCGAGTTTTGGACTTGTACAGCTCATAGGCATTATCCAGTTCAGCATCGGCCAAACGTTCATCTGCCACGCCCGGCCATTGTCGATAGAGTTGCTCCTTGTCGTCTCTCGTGGCTGGACTTGATGACGACATGGGTCTACTGGCGACCATGACCACACTTAAACATAGAGCTGTGAAAGTTTCTCAAGCGTTAGAATGTAGCATGTTAAGCGATCTTAAGTATCCTTTTGACTAACCAAGTAAAATTGTTAGATGCATGGTAAAAGCAAACGATTGGCTTCCGTTGATAATGTCTGATTAACTGACAGACGGTTCGAGGAGCCCCGCATTTATATACATCAACCTATTGACCGGCTCTTAACTGGCAAACTCATGCGAAGATTATGCAAAAGAGTATTGCCAAAAAAATAAAGCTGATCAAAAAGGGGGCTCGAGGCGACGCAGCGCGTCGTTCTGTCTCACGCGCTGATCAATAGATTGGTGGGCAAATACGTTTGACGTCATTGGTGACAGACCAAAAAGAAAAAAAAACAAACGCTAAAAAGTTTTTTCTATCAACCGGTGTTACCCATCGCCAATCGCCGCTTAGCTGATTTCATTAATTATTTCTCTATATATATATCTATTATTAAAAGCTATCGCCTTTATTCACACCGTTCGTTCGTCTTAATCTTTGACGTGCCCAAAGAAGATGGTCCAACGCTCAAATGTCGGCGTCTCCTCGCACAAGTATGTCTCCATTGAGCAGTATACGTCACTGTAGTCGCTGTAGCCTGCAAGAAACTTGTTTTGAGTTATTAATCTTACGGTAGCAGACGCAGACAAAGCTTTTGTATAGATAAGAATGGCGTATAATGCCCTTGCGGCGGTTATTAATCATATCTCACGAAACGTATAACCTATTGATACAGACATGTATTTATGTTGATAATTTATTGACCCGATATTGGTTCATTCATTCTCTTGCTAACTAGACATGGCTGCAGGCAGTGCAAAATGTGAGAGTTCGAGGCACTAAAAACTTTTAATGTTTATTTATCTTTCATTAATTTAAGTTAAGTTGTTGTACAGAAGTAGATAAAGATGAACCTTTTATTAAAGTGTTTAAACTTGTCTTAAAGCCATTAAGGTTTTTCAAATACATACGCTTTCCCGCTTTGCAGGCTGCAATATCCAAATGGCATTTGGATTCATATTTCCTAATGCAGCCAATTTCTTCATCCAGTCGACAGATGGCGCTGCTCTCATTCCCTTTGCTACATGATGTTTCTAGTGGACAAGCTTTAATTGTCTGCTGTATCTCAGCTCTGACCGCCGTGCAGACTGTTTAAATAGTTCATTAACTGATAAGCAGAAAGTTAATCAATTGATTACTTACCCAAAGACAATAGACAAAGGGTAATCAATTTTTTGGTAGACATTTCGGGCCACACAGCAAATTTTCTTAGATACCTGTGTACAATATAAAGCGCAATGCGCAACTGAAATGTGTATTTAGTTTAAAAGCAGTTCGAGATTACTTTGTGGCAAATAGAAAATAATGGCCAGTTGATAAGATAAAAATGGCATAATTAGCTACGCGTTGTTGAATACAATATATATTATATATGATAAATATTTATATAAATATAAATATCTAAGCCAAATGCAAATACGATATTCACCATTAAACACGATAAGACTTACTGCTACACAATTACTGGAATTCATTTTTTTATTTGTAATTTTTAAAAAAAATTCTAAATTTCTAGTTTCCTGTTTGCGCATGCCTAGAAGTATGCAACGGCGTATTTCAAATACACATTCGTTATGCAACCAACAAAGTAACGGCATTTTGGGGGTGTCTTAGCTAAATATCGTAATGAATAATGAATATCGTAACATGAGTAACGGCAGTTCGAGGTGTCTTAGCTAAATATCGTAATCAATATCGTAAAAAAAAAAAAAATAAGCATTGAAACTTAGGGAGGGGTTCATTTATGGTTGTACAACTTTTGTAAAACATTGAAAACTTTGGTGCACTATTTGCTTTTTGATTGACTGCGATATAGTTTGGCATAGATGCCATTCTTTGCCAGCAACTGGGAATGTGTGCCCTGCTCAATGATGCGTCCAGCTTGAATAACACATATAATGTTCGCATTTTGCACAGTAGACAATCGATGAGCAATCACAATGCAAGTGCGTCCAGAACAAGCCGAATCCAGTGCCTGTTGCACCACCTGTAGACAACGTTTGTTGAGAGAGTTGAACTATATTTCATATATTCTGTTGCCTACCCGTTCACTCTGCATGTCCAATGCAGATGTGGCCTCATCCAGCAGAAGAATCTTGGGATTTCGCACCATGGCACGAGCAATGGCAATACGTTGCTTCTGTCCACCTGAGAGCTGTGTGCCCTTGGAGCCCAGCATGGTATCATACTGGGCAGGAAGGCTCATAATAAAGTCATGTGCATTTGCCATTTTGGCCGCATCAATGATTTGTTGCATGGGCACATTGCGAGAGGTGTCGCCATAGCTGATATTTTCCGCAATGGTCTTCTCAAAGAGCGAGGGTTCCTGTGAGACAATGCCCAGACGACGCCGTAGGGTCTTTATCTCCATGTCGTGGTGTATGCTCTCCTGATCAATGAGCTGCGGAAAAAAAAAGATTCTTAATAGGTTAATGGCTGATGGGAACTTACTTACTATCTTGCCCTCATCTGGATCATAGTAGCGCATCAAGAGCTGAACACATGTAGATTTTCCGCATCCGGAGGCACCAACAAGCGCAACGGTTTGTCCCTGCAGTACATCCAGATTAAAGTCTTTCAGCACCTTGTAATCGGGTCTTGAGGGATAGCAAAAGTTGAGCCCCCGATAGCTGACGCCTTGTTCCACAACGTTTGTCCTATAGATGTTGCCATTGCTAGCTTTCGCCACAACATTTGGCGATTGTATCAACGGCTTGCGATCGATTATTTCATGCATACGTGTAGCAGAAAGCAGTGCCGCATTAAAAGCAGGTGTAAATGCCAAAGATTGGGCCAAAATGAACAGACCATAAAGCATTGTGTTGGCAATTCTAAAGAAGAAATATCGGAAAACGCGTGAAAATCGATTAGGGACAACTTCTTTACTTATTTACTCACTTCATAATAACTTCAAACTTGATTCTTCCTTCGGCGCACATGAAACCGCCGTAGGTCAACGTCACAGCATAGCCAAAGAACATGAGGGTCATGCCCATCGAGTTGACCAATCCTCTCCATCGAAGCCGACTCTTGATTTGCGAACGATAACGTTCCACTTCGGCATCATACACCTTAATCAGCTCCTCCTCTCTACGCAAAGCAGCTACGGTTCTTATCTGTGCAATAGTTTCCGTAGCTATACGACTCGTTTCCTCCAGCACTTTTTTCTCCTTCAACGCAGACTTTTCACCAAACCTCGCCTCGAAAACAATTGAGCCAACCATAAATGGTGCTGTACTCAAGCAGATCAAGGCCAGTTCCCACGAGTAGGAGAAGGCAATCGAAATACTGCAGATAAAGTTTGTTAAGGCTTGGATAATGTTGCTCAGAGGAAAACCAATGGCGCCCTGCACACTCGCTGCATCTCCCGCCAGTCGAGCGGATAAAGCTCCTACGCTGTTTTCCTTCTCATCGAACCAGCCCATTTCCTGATTCATAATGGAGCCAAATGTCTTGGAACTATTGGGAATCGAAATGAAGTAGATGAAAAATGTATATGCGTAAGACTTACCGCATTCGTGTTGTTAGCCACACTCCAGCTAAGTTATAGAAGAAAGTCTGCACGAAGCAGAAGATGCCTACACAGACGCCAATTATAACTGCTACAATCGACATGGATGAGCTGTGCTCCAGTACGTCCTCGTCGGTGGGCTCGGCTAGCGAGGCATATAGTTCCGCCAGGACAATGCAAAATGCGGGCATTGAACAGCCATAAAGTGCCGCACACACAGTGCCAATGATAAGAAAGCTCCACTCTGGACGTGCCCAGATTAGAATACGCAAGAAGGTACGCGGATAGCTAATGCTTTTAGTGTTTTTGGCATTTTCCGCATCCTCAGCAGCTTGCGATTGACTCGGAGTTGTTCGTTTCATTTGAAACTCAGCATTTTTATCCAGGGACTTAAGTGAGCTTTTGCGATACTGTTCGAGTTCATGAGATTTCTTGTGGTCCTTGGGCAGCTCAACTTCAGGCTCATTAAACAGCTCGTCAGCTGTTTCATCATACTCGTGAGCAGCGACCATTCTATAGTAGAAGCCCTGCTTTTTCATCAGCTCTTCGTGATTGCCCTGCTCAACCGCCTTGCCATTCTCAACGTATACAATTTGATCAGCATGCCGGATGGCCGATAGACGATGGGATACAACAAGCGTGGTGCGACCCTTGCATGCCCTGTCCAAGGCGGCTTGCACCAACTTCTCGGAGTGGTAGTCCAATGCCGATGTGGCCTCTGTAACCAAAGTTTATTGTACAAATATATGAATAATAGTTATTGTATGCGTGATTTACCATCAAGCAGAAGTATTGTGGGTCGTTGTATGAGAGCTCTGGCTATGGCAATGCGTTGACGTTGTCCACCGGATAGTTGAACACCCTTTTCGCTGATGTGCGTTTCGTAACCCTAAAAAGGAAAAATATTAGATTCTGAAGAGGACATATTCAGAGCTCTCACATTATGGAGAGCAATAATAAAGTCATGTGCGTTGGCGGCCCTGGCTGCATCTTCAACCTCCTTTTGAGTAGCTAGCGGTCTGCCATGACGAATGTTCTCACCTGTTAATAAGTAAAATATCTTAAGATTGTTGCTCAATATATAGGCAGGTTAACCCACCAATGGTGCCCTGAAATAGCACTGGCTCCTGTCCAACTACAGCTATATTGGAACGGAGCCAATTGAGATTATATTTTCTAATGTCCTCGCCATCCAGCAGTACTTGTCCAAAAACAGGATCATAGAAACGCTGCAATAGCTGGATGCAAGTTGATTTTCCACAGCCCGAAGAGCCAACCAAAGCCACAGTTTGACCCTCTTTCACAGTCACATTAAGTCCGCGCAGCACCGTGATATCCTTACGAGCAGGATACTGAAAGAACACATCACAAAACTCTATGCTGCCCTTAAGTCCGTAATTGAGAATTTTGCCCGCCTTGGAGAGCGGATCGATGACCGAGACCCGATCAATGACATCATAGATAGCGCTCGCCGAGCCACGTGCCATGGCAAAGGTCTCCAGAAATGGAGAAGTGCGTGAAAGCTGATTGGCACCAACAACAATGCCCGATATACAAATCATTACAATTGCTGGCGTGTATTCTCGCTCCGCACTGGATCGATCGTGTACAATCAAATTGGCGCCATACCAGAAACCACCAGCAGCCACAATGAACATCATGCCCTTCATTACGGTATCGCTGAGGCCGGAAAAGGCGCCCTTCCACTTGCCAGCTTTGAGAGCGGGCTTCAAGAGGTTCTCATAGCGCATGGACTCGGAACGTTCACCACCAAATGCAACCACAGTGCGTATGGCGCTAATAACCTCCTCAACAACCGAACTAGCACGCACATAAGAGCTTTGCTCCCGCGCTGTCAGCTTGCTTTGGTACTGTAAGGATTAGTTTAAAGCATAAGCAGGATACGACTACTTTTAAGTTTAATATCTTTAGCTTACATGCGCAACTACGGAATTGACCACCATAGTCAGTGGAATGTAAAAGAACATGGACAATGCCAACTTCCAGCCATAAACAAAGGATATGATAACACTAATCGCTACATCGCACATGATTGTCAAAAAATGTCCCGCATTCTCCGCCATTCCGGTGCGAATTTTTTCCATATTGCTTAAGTTGAATTTGAGTTAAGTGAATATCAAGTTTATATAACAGCTGAACACTTACTCAGTTATGCGCACGGCAAAGTTTTGATCCTTGGCCATATCATGCCAACCAATTTCTTGCCGAATTGTTGCCTTGAAAAATTCCCGACGAATGCGTACAGTGAGCTCGAGAGCCAAATGATTAAAGATATTTACAAAGGTCATGCCCGAAAATAACATTAGCAGTGAGTCCAGTGTCATGATTATGCCAAATGCAACACTATCCTTTCGCAGCTCATCCATATTCTCCTCATATGTAGCATTGGTCCTGCCAAGGAACGATAACAATAGAAACTAAGCTGTTGCTTGACTATACTTACAGCTGCTTGCCACCTCCAAATATTGGTAGGGCTTTTGTGCCTGAGCTGGTGCCTATGCCCAAACCTCTATCGATAAACATGGCCACCAACTCACTATACACGATAATAGCTATGGGAAAGACCAAGGCATGCAAGAGGGCCGCTATAGCGGCGCATAATAGCAGCAGATAGTCCGAACCCCGGGCATAGCGGAAAAGCTGTCGATAGTTAACTGTTTGCAACTCGGGTTCCTTGGCCTTGGTTTTCTTTTGTTCCTCCTGAGTCGCACCATCCGTATCATTCATATTTGGCTCCGCCATTGACGTAGTTCAAGACACAAAACTTTCGCCTATAAGCATTTACCCTCGGGGTCAATTAATAGTTAGCGTTCGCGTGTAGCAAATGAATCTTTTACAACCCGTTCGAGTAATCAGGAACTTTAAAAAGATGCTTTAGCTGAGAAGTGATGACTGCTTCGGCTTGTACTTTATGATCTTCTGGGTGGTTTTTGTCTTTTCATCTAATTGCTAGGCATTTTGAAAAGTATTTGCTTTCAATTGATGCGCACAGAACTTTTGGAACTGTTGAGGTTCTACCGCGACCGTGCCGTTTGAAGTGTGGTGTCGAACTGTTGGGCTTGTCACTCAGAGGGTCGACTTTTATCAATTCGGTTTCTATTAATGTTCAAACAGGCGAAAGAGCGTACATCTGTTTAGCGGGAAGTGAGTTCTACGCTCGCAGTTTTTGCAAATTTCTCTTATTTCATTTTAATAAAAACCAATTAAATTGATTCTTCTCAAGGTTCTGAATGACTTGTAGATATGCAACGATCATTGAGGTGTGCATAGCTCTTATATTTATTTATCTAATATATATTTCACTCTGACAATGTATCAGGTCATGAAAGGTTCTTTATTTAAATGTCTGAAAATGTTCATTCAATTCCTGACTGAGATTAGATATTGTTCAAAAGAAGTCTCTCGAACTTACCCTGTTATCATTGGGATATACCTTTATGGCATCACTCTAGACACTCTGATGTCGTAATGGGTATGGGCCGTCTATACTTTAGTCTTATCAAGGGTTTTTCATGCTACAATTTGTTTATAATGCAAATTATCGCGCCTTTGACATCTAATTTTGTTTGTAAGTTTTCGTTTTAATTGATGTTATAAAGATTACACACTATCATTGCGATACTGACATCTAAGGTTATGTAAATTGGATTTGTGCGATGAGTTTGAGACGATTCTTTAAGCTACAGATAGAAAAGTGTCTGACTGATTAAAACAAACTAATAAACTGGAGCAAAAATCTAATGGGCTTAAGCCTGATTCCAATGTCATAAAAAGCAAATTCCATATGGAAAATTGTTGGATATTTTATTGAAAAGTAAGAAGTATGGTTTATGAAAAAGTAAATAAATCTTAAATTTGGTAAATTCATAAAAAAAAATCGCAATACAATAGATAAACTAATAGTTCAGTGCTCCTTTTGGGTCCTGTGCAACTTGGCATAGATGCCGCCCTCTCCAATTAGCTGCGAATGCGTGCCACGCTCCACTATGCGGCCCCCTTGCACCACACATATAATATCAGCATTCTGAATCGTTGACAAACGATGGGCAATCACAATGCAGGTGCGTCCCGAGCAGGCGGAATCTAGAGCTTGCTGAACCAACTGTAAAGAAGTGGATGGCGTGATGAACGTTTAAGAAACTTAAGAAACCGTAAGGAACTAACCCGTTCGCTTTGCATGTCCAGGGCTGAGGTGGCCTCGTCTAGCAATAGAATCTTTGGGTTTCTCACCAGAGCACGGGCAATGGCAACGCGTTGCTTCTGACCGCCAGATAACTGAGTTCCCCTAGCGCCCATTCGCGTTTCGTAGCCATTCGGCAATGAAATGATGAAGCTATGAGCATTTGCGCTCTTGGCAGCAGCAATCACTTCGGCCATGGGCACAGAACGACGATTATCTCCATAGGCAATATTTTCAGCAATTGTGCGCTCAAAGAGCGAAGGTTCCTGGGATACAATACCTAGTTTGCGACGTACTCCCTCTAAGGTTAAGTCATGATGAATGTCGTCTTGATCAATGTGCTGCAAGTTGACGAAAGTTTAGATGGTATAGTTTGGTAAAATGCGGTTTAATGGCTTACAATGGAGCCGTTATCCGGATCGTAGTAGCGTTGCAGTAACTGTACACAAGTGGACTTGCCGCAACCGGAATGACCAACCAGTCCTACAGTTTGACCTTGCAGCACCTCCAAGTCCAGGCCATTAAGAATCTTTGCATCCGGACGTGTGGGATAACGGAATTCGATATCGCGATAGCGTACACCTTCAAAGAGATTAAGCTGCTTAGCCAAGGTGTTCTTAATGGTGCCCATTGGTGAAATAATGCGCGGTTTGCGGTCAATGATCTGGAACAGGCGATGTCCGGCAACCAGGGCGGCTGTAAATGCGGGTGTAAAGGCTAATGATTGAGCCAACATCATGGAGCCATAAAGCAGCGTCTCAGATACTCTGCAAAAAGCGATGACATGAAATTGTTTCTATTATTTTGAGGTTACAAGCACACCCACTTGATGATGTCCTGGAAGGGTACTTGACCCTCTGATACTAAGACACCGCCATAGCAAAGCGCCACGGCGTAGGCAAAGAAGGCAGATGCCTGCATTGTAGAGTTCAAAACACCGCGCCAGCGTAGTTTTTGTCGTATAAGAACCTCCACATTCTGAATTTCCTTTGAGTATTGCTTAATGACCTCTGATTCACGGCGCAAACCGGCAATCGTCCGGACATTGGTAACAGACTCAGTTGCAATGCGACAGGCCTCCTCTAAGACTTGTTTTTCTCGAATCAACGCATTGGACATCATCCTAAAAGAAGTAACTTATATTATACGATATATTGGCAGAGATTAGCCAAACCTTAACTCACTTTGCTTCAAGTATGACAGAACCAACAATGATCGGACAATTGGCCAGACAAAGCAGCGCCAGTTTCCAATTGTAGTACATTGAAACCGATATGCCGGTAATGAAATTGGACAGAGCTTGAATCATGCCGCTCAAAGGATAACCAATGGCGCCCTGTACACCAGCAGCTTCTCCCGATAAGCGAGCGGACAAAGAGCCCACCGAGTTTTGTTCCTCATCGAACCAGCCAACTTCCTGGCTGACCATCGCCTTGAAAGTCATCGCTCGCACGCGATGGGTTAACCAAACACCCGCATAGTTAAAGAGATAGGTTTGCAGGAAGCAAATGACACCGGTGATCACCGCAATGCCCAAACAGGCCCACGAAAGCACCGCCGTTCGACTGAGTACCACCTCTTCATCCTGCTCGGCGAGTGCGCCATAGAATTCACCAAAAATGATCGAGAATGCGGGATAAAGGCAGCCAACGGCAATGGCAGAAATGCCACCAAATATTAGGTAACACCATTCGGGCTTTGAGATGCGCACGATTCGCAGAAAGGTTTTGAAAAAGTTTGGTTTCTCTACAGGCACATTTTCCATTTCCTTGTTGCTCTCCTTAATAAACTTGACAATGGGCTCATCAAACTGAACGCTGTTCTTTTGGTTCTTCTCGAAGTTGACTGGGCTCGTTTCGAAGGATTTTTCATAGACAGCTAGACTTTTGCCTGGAAATAAAGCTTTCTTGATTTTCAAGTATTGTATTTGTAATTTATTGTTACTCACGCTTGACCTCATCTATATTCTCTTCCTTGTCAAGGTCCTCGGGCAAATTGAGATCACCAGCCTTTACCATATTATAATAAGCTCCCTCCATGCTCATTAGATCATCATGTGAACCCTCCTCCAATACTTTACCGTCGTGAATAAAAACAATCTTATCTGCACCACGTATCGCAGACAAACGATGGGAAACCACAATTGTGGTGCGTCCCTTACTAGCCAAATCCAAAGCCTGCTGAACTAGTTTCTCCGAGTTGTAGTCCAATGCAGAGGTGGCCTCTATAAGATCAATTGCAAGCCAAACAATTAATAGCACGTGTTTTTCCTCTCTCTCTACTCTACTCACCATCCAAAAGTAGTATCTTGGGATTTTGTATAAGAGCTCGGGCGATGGCAATACGCTGCTTTTGACCGCCAGAGAGCTGGGAACCACGCTCACCGATCATTGTACGATAGCTCTACATGGAATAAGCATTAGTCAGCTAAACTTATTCCTTTGTAATCAGTAAACTAACCTCTGGTAAGTTGCTAATAAAATCATGAGCTCCAGCTTGCGTCGCGGCTGCTTCGATTTCCTTCTGTGTAGCATTGGGCTTTCCATAGCTTATGTTTTGCGCTGACAATGGGAATCCTCTTAGAAACGTATATACGATAAAAGTTCTTTACTTTACCTATGGTTCCCATAAAAAGCACTGGTTCCTGACCCACCACGGCAATATTGGACCTTAGCCATTGAATATTATATTTGCGTATATCCAAATCATCCAAGAGCACGGAACCAAAAACGGGATCGTAAAAACGCTGTAGCAACTGTATGCAGGTTGATTTGCCGCAACCAGACGATCCAACTAGAGCCACAGTTTGACCGGCTCGAATCTTGATATTCAAACCGCGTAGGACAATAATCTCCGGACGTGAGGGATACCGAAAGAAGAGATCCTGAAACTCGACATCGCCACGCAGGCCATAGTTCAAGAGCTTGCCATCTGTGGAAAGAGGATCAATTTTCGAAGGCAAATCGATGACTTTAAACAGATTAGCAGCACAGCCACGTGCCGTGGCAAAGGATTCAAGGAATGGTGCAGTTCGCGCTATATTATCCGCTCCCACAATGATGCCAAAGAACGCCTGCGTACGATTGAAGAGTCAATTAAATGTGGTGTCGTCTAAGAGCATTGTGCAACATACAATCATTAAAATAGCTGGCGTATATTCCTTATCCTCCACATTGCGATCAGCTAAGATGAGATTCACGCCATACCAAAAAGCGCCAGAACAGGATAGAAAGAGCATGGATTTCAGCAGTGCATCACTCAAGCCAGAGAAGGCGCCTTTCCACTGACTGGCCTTGCGAGCGGGCACCAACGAGTTCTCAAAGCGTTCCACCTCCTGTTTCTCGCCGCCAAACGAGATCACAGTGCGTATGGCACCGAGAATCTCCTCCACTAGGTTACCCGCTCCTCCATAGGATTCCTGTTCGCGTGCCGTCAAAGTTCCTTGTATCTGTGTGCAGTTGATATTCTAAGATTTGAGCTTGAGTTGAGTTGAGAGACTTTACCTTGCCCACATAGTAATTGACGACAATGACGAGCGGTATGTAACAGCTCACAGCTAACGTCAGTTTCCAGCCATAGCCAAAGGATATGCCAACTGTGATGATAAAGCCCACAACTAGGTAAAGAAAGTGGCCCACTTTCTCAGAGATGCCATCGCGTATCTTTTCAATGTCGCTGTTGTGTTAAGAACAAATAGTATCATCTCCGAGCCAGCAGACTTAACACTTACTCTGTCATACTCTGGGCAAAGTTCTGTTTGGTAGCCAAATCGTGCCAGCCAATGTCCTGTCGCATAACCGACTCGAAGAGTTTTATGCGCATGCGTGTCACCTGTCGCAATGCCACCAAATTGAATATATCTACTGAGAATATGCCAGCTATGAACATGACCACAGAAGTGATAGTTAGCAGAATGCCATACGATATGGAATCATCATAGAGTGCGTCATTGTTCTCATCGCGTGTGGCATTAGTTCTATTAAAAATGTATATTGTAGTTCATATATCTTTGGTTTGTAGGAGAAGCTATCTGCACTCACAGTTTCTTGCCGCCCCCAAAGATGGGCAGAGCATGTACCGTTGAGCTGGTACCCACTTGCATGGCACGATCCACCAACATGGCAGTGAATTCACTATAAATAATGACCACTGCGGGCAATGTGAGCGCTTTGATGCAACACATCACAAACCCAATGAAGAGCCAACAAAGTTCCCCGTATGTCGAGAATCTAAACAGTTGCCAGAAGCTTATTGGAGGCGTTGGCTCCAGGCCCGGCGCCACAGGAGCTTCTTCTTCCAACGACTTCTCTTCGTTCGAGGTGATGGATGCCTCGTCGCGATCCATGATTGTAACTGACGGTTGGGAAAACTTCATTAGTATTCAATCGACCATCGATATGATTTTGTTTTAATTTGCACGCACAACAACTAATATAATACATTTGCCATACAGACGAAGAGGTTAATTCAATTAGGCAGCGCTTCGACAATCATTACGAGTCGCATTGCAAGATTGTTCGTTGCCTTCGCTTTTAGTTTTGTTCTCTTATTGACCTCTGGGGTTAACAAGTGAGGTGCCATATTAAATATATCACAGATTGTTGCATAAACTACAACGGACTGTTTTTTACAAGAACAACTTTCTTGTTGATCTTTAAGTTTTTCTTTTTCGTTGTGGACCTGATGTCCTCTCACGCATATTCACCTTTCTGTATCCTTTTGAGCTTATATTTTAAGTCGTATATCCAAGTTATGTTATGTTCTTCCAGATATTTGACCGTTACACTCGATCTTCCCAGCGCGACTGACCGCAGCTTGTCCGAGTGCTCTCCATTTAAATTTCCTGAACGAGATGTTGAATCAACGCGTTCCTAGCTTTTAATTGATCTTGCTCGTGGCTGTTGGAGCTTGCAAAGAGTTCGTTATCTTGGTGTTCTCTTGTTTGAATAGCTCTTATACTCATGCTCTTATAAAGTTGTGCGTTTCGACTACCCAAAGTACTGCAAAACTGATTGTTGCTTGCACCATAATCACTTGAAATCATTTTGTTCTAACTCAGAATTGTCTAAACGTCGCTGTTCGACGAAATAACGCAAATACTTTGCTGTTGCCATTTTATTGTGTGTTTCATCTCTCAGTTGAGAATTTCTAGAGAATACCTCCCTGGCCCTAAATTGATTGAAGAATTTGTGATAAGAGAGCATGACCTTTAACATTACATTCTTTTTATTGGATCTAAATATATTTATTCATAAACATTGGAAATATTTTATCAGCTTATTTACAAAGACGATATTTCTTTTATTTTAGTTGATCTTAATGATAAATTGTTGGATTATTCTTATATTAATTGACTTAAAAATCGTAATTTGATAAAAATCGCATATCACATATTGTGTTGGTTTATATTTACACTTCCTACACGATAGGGATTTTTCAATATGATGTTACATTTATTTATATCCTTATTATTTAATTTAATATGGCAAGCGCCAAAGAAACAAATTGTAATTAAAGTTATCAATAGGTAACAGTTATATAAACTAAGTGTGGAAAAGATGTTTTAATATCCGTATATCTAAGGACTGACTTGTGGTAAACGATCCATATGTTGGTAAAAGTTTAACAACGTTTTGTTTTTTTTTTTCAAAAAATAATATCCTCGAAATGGTTCCGGGTGGCACAATGCCAAATTGTTTAATCCTAACTATCCGCATCTGGACGGATTTGCTGCTCTTACAAACTAACTAGCCAAACAGGGCAACCTGAAAAGCTATATACTCTATAATATTATGATCCGATCTTATACATAGACCTCGCCCGTCTTGGGCTCTGGCTTTTGCTTGGCCAACGTTGATGGCGCTGAGGAGGCATTGGCTGCTGTTGCCGAATCCTGGCTGCGATGCAAAGATATCGTTGACGTGCTGGCATCCACTGTATCCGTGGGTCCTGCCGATCGCACCGAGGAGCGTTGATAGTTCGGATCCTGCAGATTGAGGCTTAGATTGAAACTGTTGTTCCTTGATATGTTTCCCGTTCCGTTTAGTGGTTTCACCGAGAGCAAAGCCGTTGTGGTAATGCCACCACTGCCATGGCTCGATCCACTGCTATGATCTCCGCCACCGTCGGCAGCACCAGTCAGCTCCACAATCGATAGGCTCGATGGTGAGCGTTGTATGGAAAGGGAAACGGGTATTGTGGTGATGACATCGTTGGGGTCATAGCCACTCGCGGACGTTGTGATGGTGGGCAACTGAGCACCTGAATTAAGTGGCATAATGCTCAAGGAATCACCGCCGCTGGTGGCCACCGTGAATGGAAACGAGAGTGTAGTGATATTCGTCTCCGCGGGCATAGCTATGGGAAGGATAAGTCAATTTAGAGATGATGTTCTACTCAAGAAAACTTTCGACTTACAGCTCGTGTTGTAGGCATCCTTCAATCGGGTTGGCAGGACAGCCTGGGCGAGTGCTGTTGTTGCTGGATGGCCTGGAATCAAAGTATTATTGGATGATGAGCTATCCATCTCTTTGATGGGTGACAGCAGCAGTGTGCCCAGCACTTGGCCGCTGTCCTGGTGCATATTTGTGCCGCTGGCTGTGCTGCTAGGATACGAGGGATACATCCCGCTAGTGCTTTGCGTGCTCAGCTGTTGTGGCGCCATTATAACGGCACCGCTCGCTACAGGGTGCAATTTGGTTTGTGTTTAGTTCAAACAACTTGTGCAAAAGATCTAGTTCAAGTTAGTTACCTGTGTTTGTGCTACCATCCTTGGTTACCTCCGGGGTTGGTATACGTGGACGTGTCTTTGGCGCATTGATATTAAGGCCATTTAGCTTGGAGTCTGTTGCGGTTGAATGTAGGCGAATATTAGTAGAAGTTCTCTAAGCATTTTTCCCAACTTACTTTGCTTGATCAACTGTCGCTGAGCTCGCAGCGATTTGCGATGCACAAACTTCTCGTAGAGACTCGGTTTACTGCTCTGCTGTTGCTGTAATCCCGGATGTTGTTGTTGTTGGTTTTGCTGCAATTGCTGTTGCTGTAGTATGGACAATGGCATGCCTGATTCGGGACTAGAGTAGACGGAGTTCAAACGATTCCGATTGAATTGCATGCCGCCCGAGGAATAAGCTGTCGACTGGCTGCGCATCGAGCCCATACGGGATAGTTGTCGCACCAGCCAGTTATTTTTCCGCCGCTCCACCATGGGCGTATCCACGCTCTCCTAAAGTGTCAAAGGTCATGGGTTATTAGTAAGTAGTTGAGGCTGCTTTTTACACTCACATAATCCGCATAGACATCGTCGCTGAGCATGCGCTTGCCACCGCCCGGTATTATATTGGCATACATGGCATCCTCCTTCTTCACCTTGTACTTCTCGGCGGAGCCCTTGGGCTCGTCGCGTCTGTAGTGCTCGGAGGCAACGGTATAGGGCAGTTCCTTGGGCACCACACACTCCCAGTACTGATCGCGCAACAGCTCCGGATGCTCCTCGTGCATCTCGTCCACAATCATGTAGGCAGCCTGTAGAAATCGAAAAATAAATAAGCGCGTGCCAAAAATGATCGAAAGTAGAGCGATTAGCTCTGAATACATATACATATGTGTGTTTATGTATGTCTGCTACGTGTTTGCCATTTCTGATGAACGTCTCAGCCCACAGAAACACATGTCAGCACTAAAAACTAAAACCTAATTACATCACAGACACGAACACACTACATTCGATTGCTCGGCCCACTCCCCACATAAGAAAAAGTGAAATTTTTCATGTTTCATAATGCTAAAAGCACAACCCACAAGCTAAACACATTTTTCATAGCTCTAGTTTTGGCAAAATTATGGTCTGTTTGTTGTTTCATGATCAACTCATTGTCACGTTTGCGCGTGTGTTGAAAAATCTTAAAAATGTAACAGTCAAAATATAAGTACACGCACTTGTTCTTAGCCATGCATTATTGACCAAATTTTCGTTCAAATTATACATTGAAAAACTTTACTTCACGAAAACACAACAAAAAAAAAATCAACACACAAAAATAAAAACAGTCGATGATAAAAAAGCTCTACAAAAGAGGTTTCAATGTTTATTTTTATGTTTTTTTTTTTAACAGAAAACCTGTTTTCAATTTACTTTTGCCAATCTGTTGTAGTTGCTGCTGCTGCTGCTGTTGTTGTTGTTGTTGTTGGTGCTGCTGTTGGCTTTTGTAAATAATTGCAAGCAACCAGCAACAGCAGAGACCCCAAACTCACTGACATAGCCATACATATACACATACACAAGTATACTTGTATACTTTTTCAACATGCAAAAAGCCTCCTCGCAGAACAGCAAGTTCAGAGCAAAATGTGTAAAGTAACAAAGCTTTACGTTCGCGTAATAAGTTGACTTAAAAGTATACCCTACAAAGGCACCCTAAAATCCTTAAGCTTAGTTCAACAACATCTTCAAAACTTATAGCCTATGTCTTCTTCTGATGTAAAAGCTATATTATTCTAAAGTTTCACTTAAATCCATTCAAGAGTAACAAACATATGTGAATACGATTTAATTGTTCTGAAGTGTTTTGCTACTGAAGTACTTTCAATAAGAAGACAAAATGTTTAAGTAGCGCATTCTTAAAGTCGCTATTGCCTAGCTTTAGCTTTGCTACCATTCAGAGTTAAGTCCCGCTTATATCTTACAGCACGTGGCAATCGTGTTTTCGTACTCTTCCCAACTCTAATAAATGTTTACTTACACCAACTGAAATTGTGAGCGCCTAGAAAAACTCCGCCAGCTTTTATCTATTGTTAAGTTATTTGTTAATATATTTTATGGTAGCTTGACAATACGATTGTTGAGTTACGTATGGTTATCTATATGTTTTTGGTGTCCCAAGCTGTTTGTCTAATTACAGGCCACATATTATAGGTTTTGAAGCCAGTTGGAATTTAAATACTGTGTGTGTTTCTCGCTAACTTGCGACTTCGCCGCACTTAATGAATATTGACTTAATCAAAAAATAACTTGGGTTGAAGTTAGACCGGTTTTTTTTAGGGTTATTTTTGTTGTTGTTTGTTAGCAGTCGTATTCATGGAAATGTGGAAGATTTATGTGAAATCCCTACGAATACTCTTACCTTAATGTGTCGATCGATTAACCAATTCAATTCAATATCATCGTCATCTTCGCCAAAGGGATTGATCAGCACCTCGGCAACTTTGAGCCAGCCCACATAGAAAACGAACTGTAAACGTGAAGAGACCAATACAAAATCATGAAATTAATCCAATTAACGCTAAGTATGTGCCCATGTTGGGTGTATCACTTCATGTGAGTTGCAAGTTGAAAGCTTTTCCATTCACTTTTTCGTTGTAATTGCTTGCAAAATGAACAGCTAGCTATTAATGACAGCTCCTAAACATTGGTTAGAAACACTAAAAAACACCTGTTGCTGATTTTTATCTCAAGTTGAGAAATTCCTTTTGTGAAACGCACACAGCGAGGAACAACAACAAAGCGAAAATGTCAATTTATTATATTTCGAACGTGACTGAAAAGTTTTACTAGTTTACATAACGTTGTAAAACACTTGAAATTGTCGGGCATTAAAATGGGAACCGCAGAAACCAATATACTATATAATAAATAACCGTGTACATCGCGAAACAATATGCATATATATATATGTATATAGAGATACTATATCATTGACCATAGTCGCAATATCGCTGACAAGGTATTGGCATTACGTTTATGCGGTAGCCACATTGCCCGCCTCATTTACGTTTAAATTTCAGTTGCGTTAATGATCCAATAAACCGCAATGTTTTGCTCCACGATTCGCTGAAAACGGCGAGACGTGAAAATTTCTACGATTTGTGATAAATAAACCGAAACGTGTCAATTTAGCGAATTGCATTTGACATTCCGTGTTCAAATTTGGTTTTTTTCTTACCTGCAAAACGGTAAAGAATGGAAAGAACAAATCGGGATCCTCCCTGCCATTACGATCCAAAATGTTGGGCAACATTTGACGACCAAGTAATGCGGCAAAAAAGTATGTGTACAGCACAAGGGTGACAACCTACAAAAAGAAAGTTGATTTTATTTAGTTTATCTTCTTTTTGAGTTGTTTTTGTTTTTTTTTTTGCTTGTATTTCATTAAGATTCTTTCAAGTACCCGCATTCGCAAAAGTTCTTATCTCAACTCTTATGCTCTCGACCCGAGCCCGAGTTGTCGAAACTGAAATAGTAGCTTGAAATTGAGTTTTTCATATCGGGGGTATAGCTCAGGGGTAGAGCATTCGACTGCAGATCGAGAGGTCCCTGGTTCAAATCCGGGTGCCCCCTGAATCCTTTTTTTGTTGCAACTTCTTCTTACCTGCGTATAGACGAGCGGCACACAGACTGTGTCGTAGCCGATGAGGCCGCCCAAACGCCTTCGTATGTCCGAGAGCTCTACGAGTATGGTTTGCACAATGTGATCTGAGGCAATGAGTCCCTCCTTGCGCGCTCGATTGATGATGTTGGTGGCCCAGACCAAGGGCATCCAGTACTTGGACATGGGACTCTTCTGATTCATTGCCTCGAAGATCTTCATCTCGGATTCGTGCATTAGGCCCGCATCGACCAGATGCTGTGTGGTGGGGAAGCGACGCTTGACACGTAGCGAAATACGTTGCAGGGTGATAACATAAGCCAAGACCATATAACGCATTATATTACGACGCATTAGACGACCAGTTTCGTTCTATATTCGATACCAAAAAAGAAATAAGTTATGCCCCAGTCATAACGGGTTGATTAAAGCGTAAAAAGCTTACATTAACACCGCCCGTCGAATTTGGTATGGCCGCACTGATAAAGAGGGCCAGCGTATCGGGCCAGGGCAGGAGACGATACTGTTCCCACCAGCGTTTGACCACCAGATTCACATAGAAGCCCAGCACAAAGGACATGGGCACATTTTCACCCTGTTGCGCGAAATACAGTCGAATCTTGTTGAACAGCCTGTGCATAAATAAGTTCTTGTTATTGAGAGAGTAATCATAATTATTTAGATATACTTACACTTGTTGATTGGGAGTTAGCGCAAATCTATAGATCATATTGATCGTATAATATAAACACAAATAGGCGACTATTTCGCGCCAGATTAATTTGTAAACGCTGCCGCGCCATCTAACAATAAAGAAAGGAAAACAAACATAAACGATTATCAATATTGAATGTTCAAACAGTTGGTCAATAAACCGTTTTGAGTTTGTAACTATTTGTTTTCTTCTCTACTTCCTTATAGCTATGGCCGTATCACATTTCAAATTCAATTTCCAAATATTTCATGCTTAATGGGTCGCCAGTTGTGCAACTTTTTTGGTTGTTCTCTCATGTCAGTTCCGATGAATTTGATTTGGGGTTTTGTTTACTATTCATATGATACGATTTGCTATTATGATCTCTATAACCTCGTCGCTTTGTTTGATCGAGAATGAAACAGGAATTGCCAAACTTTTGGGTTCGTTGTCTCAACTTATCAAGGTTTATATGTTAATAATTATGTTTGCGATTGTATTGATTAGCATTGTAGAATACTACTTTACTTTAATCTTTGCTTCTAATGAATTAAAGTTGTTATACTCGTAAAGCACACGTGTATCTAATTAAAGTCTAGTTAAAATATTTCTGTAGTTCTAAGCAAAATCGTTAGCAATTTCATAAACAGAATCATCTTAAAGACCTTGAAGCTTGAATATTTGTTAAATGGGAATTTTTGTGAAACTTTTTCAAAATGCATATATTTTACATAAGTTT
The DNA here is from genome assembly GCA_035044485.1 of Scaptomyza reducta. Lineage (NCBI taxonomy): Eukaryota > Metazoa > Arthropoda > Insecta > Diptera > Drosophilidae > Scaptomyza > Scaptomyza reducta. The sequence continues at coordinate 43,762 of JAWNNV010001087.1, read as the reverse complement.
CGTTTGTTTTATAATAAATCACTGCCGGCCATTTAATTAGTTGTTCAACTTTAAAATGTACACAATATTAAAAGTAAGCTAACATATAATTAAATACAGCTGTCTCGTAAACATTGACCGATGTCTACTAAATCTCTTAATTGTTATGCTTGACAGTTGACTTTTATTTATTTTTGACTGCAACTGGTTAATTATGTCATAAATTTAAGTCCGAACCGAAATGTTGTGGCTTTCTATTGGCAATCATATGCGTATACTTAATGTAAGTATCATTCAAATTCTGAGTATTATCCCATTTCATGTATCTTTTCACTAGTCAACTGAATGTTTCGGTTCTGGCAAATTTCTTAACTGTCACGTGCGATTCCAGCGAGACTAGTTCTCGTTCTATCATCCGGTTACAGATGGTACAGTGTATGCTGACCAGGGGGACTCTATATACAGATCTGTATGGCTGCTGGTTACGAGTGACTGCACTTTGGAAACAATTAATGCGAGCTCGAACTACAACAAAAAACAAGTGAGAAGACTATAGACGAGAACTCCCGACTAGACGATACCCTGAACCCTTAGTGCGTACAGTCAGTGCTTGAAAGTATGTACTATGTACTTGGCTTAACTTCAAAGTTCCATATCTCCGGTGTTTCTCAACCTCGAATAAACATTTTCGTAGATTGTCATTATTTTGTTTAATGTTTCAAACGCTAAAAAATTTTTCAAATCAAGATTTTGCTGTTATCGATTGTATGTGTATATCGGAAACGGGGAAAGTTATCGAAAATTTGAAACAAACTTGAACTGCCTAGGGATTCAGCGAGCTTATGTTCTAAATCTGGAGTCTCTAGCTCTTATAGTCTCTGAGATCGTTGAGACATTCGGACGGACAGACGGATGGACAGACGGATGGACAGACGGACGGACAGACGGACGGACAGACGGATGGACAGACGGACATGGCTATATCGACTCGGCTTTTGATGATGATACTGATCAAGAATAAATATACTGTATAATATCGGAGATACTTCATTCTGCCTGTTACATACTTTTGCTCAAAACCATTATACCCAATTTTACCAATTTTCAATGGGTTAAGGGTATAAAAAAGGCAGTCGACAACAGCCGGCAGAACTGGGCTAACTGTGACTGGTTACTGAATACAGTGTACAGTACATATGCGATGTTAATTACGCTGGTAAACACTTTACGAGCTATGGGCGAGTAGCTATGACTAATGCGAAAACAAAACCCAAAACCATTTGGCGACCCAGTTGGAGAGGGTGGCGAAAGACCTTTCGATTGTAGTACTTACTTCCATAAGATCTTCCAGAAGCAGCCAAAGTTGCTGCCATTGGGCACCTCGCCCGCATACGAGACAGTCATGTTGTTGTCACTGCTGTGTTTGTTGTAGTTGTTAACGTGTGATTGAGTCCACGATCTGGCTGTTGGCTAAGTTAGGCGGATTTTTCTATTACATAGTGTTTGGGCTTTGGGTCATGGACAGCGGCATCGAGATCGATGTCGCCGCCTTGACAGCTTTGTGTAGCCAGAGTTCTGGATATTGTTGTTGTTGTTGTTCTCAACTTGTGCTTGTTGTGCTTCTTCGTATTCAGGCTGAAACACAAAAGAGTGAGAGCGCGACACATAAACGATTTGAGTTAACTGTAAAGTTATTCACCAACACACACTAATTCTGTGCAACTCATGCAAATACATACACTGCAAACAACAAACTAATTATATATACAAAACAACAACAGCAACAGCAAGAGTATTCGCTTAACGTGGTAAATTCCAACACGTTTCGAACAGTTCGACGTCAATTTTCCGTATTGCTTCTTTTTGTTGTTTATTTTATTTACTATATATGTATTGTACATAATTATATATTGCTCGCTTAAATGCACTTTCGTGTTTTTTCGGGTGAAATTTTGAACGTAATTTTATAAGTTTTTATGATTTGCCTTGAGCCCTTGTTGGCCTTTGCGGTTTATCAACACTTAAAGTACTTAACGATCAACTTAAGATCAGGATTTCCCCGCAGTACACACAGATACACAAGTTATATGGGACGCGTTTCTGATGAAGTTTTGTTTTTTACTTTTTCGGGGTGTTTACTGTTGAAAACCTTGAGTTTGTCGAAAACTACGGCTGCTTTTTATGTTTTTTGCGTAGTCAGCGCTGATTTTGGGTTTGCTTAAAGCTGATGTTTTGGCTTCGATGTGTTTATTTTGATTGATGAAGTGCTATAGATTGATCGGATGTTGTTATTGCTTGTGAATGCAAATTGAGTAGCTGAAACCTGTTGCCCTGCAGTTGTACATAAATGCGTTTGTCTCCCTCTAGTCAGGCATCTTTTGAGCACTTTGAAAGCTGCAAATATTTGCATAGCATAAAGTTGACCGTCAAAACTGGTTAAATAGCACACAGTTGGGTTTTCACTTAAGCGCGTTAATTTTGTTGATAAACACACACAAACACTTGCACACACTCGCATACCGACGGGGACAGTATCTACTTGAAGCTAATCTGTGAAAAAGTTTTCAATTTCGATTAGTCATTGCCACTAAGATGCTAACCGGTTAGTTGGGCCTAAAGCTACTACTGCACATTATAAAGTCACGCTGCATTTTAATTGCGTCTCTTCAGCTGCATTAGCTGAAACTACCTGTTACTCCACCCACTGCCCCTTGACACAATTATCGTGAATTATTCATATATTGAATATTGTTGTGTTTTCTATATTGAGAACCGCTTCTATAAGGCATTGAAATGGTTTTGTTTTGGCACGTGCCTGCCACTAAATGAAGCTATGAAAATTGTTACGTGCTACAGCTAATCTATGGTAAATGTTTTCGGCTTTGCAGTTATAGCAGATAAGCCCGTTGAACTGTCCAAAAGATATCAGCTCGCAGACAGCTAGATGGATCAACAAACGAGAAAAAGATGTTAAGCTTGACAGGCAGCTGAAATGAAGTTGAGATAACAAGCAACATCTCAAGTTGACAACTAATTGCATTATGCCAAGTAAATTGCGTATACGACCCCACCGCTCCGCAAGCAAAGAAATGTTGGCCATGGCCACAGCGCGACGTTGATCGATGACGAATTTCATATTCAAATATGTTTGCCCATAGATGATCCGTTAAGCTTTTCACTTTCTTTGACGTCAATTGCAAAAAATGGTCACAGTTTTGTTTACACAGTGACTCAAATTGAGTTTAATACTCCCATATTTTTCATGCACACTTGCACTTTTGTTGTTGTATCTTGCCTTGGGCTTAGGCAGTGGGAGTTCTCAGCTTCATTAGCACACAATAAAAGTTATAGCGATAAGATTTTTACTTCTACTTGTTATTTTCCATAAACTCATTAAACATTTTTCAACGTATTCATTTGGGCTTAATTATTGAAAATTAACGTGCCATGTAAATGATTGAAATATATATATTTTTATATATATATTTTTAGTTTTATTGCCACATTGCATGTAATTGCGTTTGTTTTCAATTGCTTTTTATATTTTTTACTCTTTGCTGCCGCGTCTCTATTCTGCCAATTTTCAAGCTCATTTCACATTTTCAATTGAAAAATTGCTTCCAATTTTGGTCAGTTGCGCATTCTGCCATTCCAACGAATGCCAGACACCTATAAAATAGGCTTCGCTTCGATCACAGAAGAGTTTCTGTGCAGCTTGGCGTGGCATTTTAGACACGCGCTTACGATTACAGATACCAAATACTCACGCATTGGGTTACGTGTTTCAGTAACTGTGGCTTTGATCTTTTATTGTAAATGTTTATACACGTATCGAACTAACTGCACTTGTGCATATTTTCTGAGGTATTATTATTATTTCACATAACGCGTTTATATGTGTATATAACACACTTTTGCTTAGGCTTTTATTTGTTGATTAGACAGCAACGAAACGCGTCTGGCTTTTAGTTTTGTTTTATTTTTTGAAGCTAGCCCCGTGTCGCTGGGTTGATTGTTCCGCACGATCGACGAGGCGAGTGCACAACGAGAGGTTTTGGGAGCTGCTCAAAGCGGCTTTAGCTTCAGCTTCAGCTTCAGTTTTTTTTTCATTAGCTTTGTAACATACCGACGACGACGACGACGACGGGTTTATCGCTGTCGATGCCAATCTCGATTCGATTCCGTTTTTTTCGAACGGGCAAACGGGCCACAACACAACCAGACAGCACACTAAGCTCAACTAAACTGCGCTCCAGACTCGAGCACAGTCGGCTCTTAACTCACATTTTCAGCCGTTGTTGAGCCACACAAAAAGCGTTGTTTCTTCTTTTACTTGGCAACAGGTAGACACAACTTGCTCTCCGTCATATGCTGAACTGTGACTGTAACTGTATGTGTGCATTGTCGCTCTCTCGTTTGTGTTTGTGTGTGCTTTATGCTTTTGTCGTGTGGCTCGTGCATCAGCTGTTTTTCTTTGTTAGCCAGAGATCGACGGAGAGAACGGACAACTGACCAAGCCAAGAGGCTTGGCGAGAGCGTTTGTGAGGGTGTGATAAATAGAGAGATAGAGAGTGTATGAGTTAGCGCCAGGGCTGCATAGTAAGCTTTAGATTGAACAAAAAGAAGGTTTTTAAACATAAATAATGTATTTTAATAAATATTCTTATTAAGTTTACAAATAAGAAATAATAAATAAATATTTTTTTTTTACAATTGTCAGTACTATAAAGTGAGCAACAGAAGTGTTGCATACTTTTAGGCATTATAAAATAAATTGACATTTCTATATAATAAACTATTTTTATTGATACCAAACCTTTTTTAAAGGAATAGAGACATTGCTTATAACAAAACTATTCATGTAGAAAACAATAACTTCATTCAAAACACTATGCTCTAAGCTTTCTGTGTATTCGATTTTTCCGGCCGCCTTGTCTGGTATCTTAAGCCGTGTTCCATGTAGGTGAAAGGTGGATTTGGTTGTGTCATGCAGAAATAAAGACCCTTTGCACTGGTGGGATAGATGAGGCCAATGTTTAGGGTATTCTTATAACTGCAATCGCCCTGCTTGAACTTGGCCCAGTTGTCGCATTTTGTGGCCGGAATCATGACACCCTCGATCAATGCCTCCATAAACAGGACAAATGGATACATGTGACTGCAGATCTTGGTGTTGCAGCCCGGCTGCAGTTTCTTGCGTGGAAAATAGCCAATGCCATTTGGATAGATATCGACATGACCCAATGGAAGACGCACACCAAACACATCCCCCTCGCCGTGCAGCACCACAACGCGTCCAGCCACCGCTTGCCTCACCACAATATCGGTGGTGCGGCACATAGTGGCTGGATCGATTGCGACTAACTGACCCACCTGCCGTTTGCTGGCCTTGGCAAAGAGATCAGCACCCAAGGCGGCTATATTGGCTCCCACCGAATGTCCTGCCAAGGTAATATCCTCCGGTGCAATGCCCGCCTCCGTCAAGGCACTCAACAGCTTGTAAATGGAGTAACCCTGCACAGAGAGATGATGACGCACTGTGTAATACAATTGTGCCACATCTGAGGCAAAATCCACAACAATGACATTAAGATCTCTGCGCGTTTTCTGCAACAGTGTCAAATGTTCCTGCACACTAAAGTAACTATCGGCCGAATGGAATGCATTCACATAGACCAAAGTCTTGCGCTTGGGATTGATGTCAAAATCAGTCAACTCTGATATCGACTTGATGGGCAGTTGGACACTCTGATTGGTAATGGTCATCACATGGAGACGCGCATCGCTGGGATTGATGCCCTCAAAGAGTGACATGACGCCCTCATCAACGGGTGCATCACCTGGATATCGGATGAAGAATTATACTTAACGTTCTATGTGCTCTCAACTAACTTACAAAAAGCACTCCATCCTTTATTTAGTTGCTGTGACAGCAGCTCTATGTTGTGTTTCTGTATGCGATCAACACTTGCATCACCTTTCAGTTGCAGTACCAGGCAGAGCCACAGACACAATCCCGTCCAGCTTTCTAGTGTGCTTCGTTGGGCCATCTTAACAATTTGCTAAAGCTCAGCATGCAACAGACTGCTTTTATAGTCAAGCAAATCTCGCCATCGCTTATCTGCCTTTCGAATTCTGTTTAACTTAACACGAGTTTTACTGCCATTAACACCCATTTGTGGCAGCACGTTCCGAAAGAACTCAAGTCAAGAGATTCTTGGTTTTCTCTTTGATCTGGCTATCTGGCCGTTGTCTACGATTTCGCTAAACATCTGTTTGATAAGCGTTTAAGCGACTGCACGTTTCAGTTGCAGCTATATCAAGTTGATTGATTATGATCGTGGATCGTGCCTCAATAACAAAATGCTGCTGCAGATTCTTTTCATTAAAGTGTTTTACTCTTGATTACATAGTTATCGATATAGATATATAGCATATATATATGCTTTGATAGGTGCAAAAAGACAACTAGGTGCTAAATGTAAATTTTACTATATAATTTGTTATAATATGTCCGTTTGTTGAGGTAGCGGCGGTTGTTATTGGACTCTCGAGGGAGTTACCAATTAATGTATTACTCAGTTTTCGAAAACAAAAATAAATTAAATCGAGTTTCATTGTGTTAAATAAAACCTAAATGTTTAAAGTTTATTCGTAACGAACACATAAAGAGAATGCAAATAATAAATAAAATTTTTGAGATATCGTCTTAAAAAAAATCAAAACATTTTGATAGTTAAGAATACTTTCTGCTTCACTGGCTCTCAATCCGAATTCAACTAAAATTAACTCTGTTTGTGTGTGATGGTTTTTCTTAGTTTAGCTAGTTTGTGCTTAGAACTTAAGACCGTCTTGAACATCCGACATAATGTTAGCCGACTTTTGCAGCTGCTGGATTTCAGTTTCGGTGAGGATCTGTTTCACCACGGAGGTGACACCGTTTGCATTCAGCACGCAGGGCAGCGACAGGAACACATCCTTATCAATGCCATGTTCACCCTGTAAAGATGGAGACCGATTAGTTAACAGTTCGGGTTCGTTAAGGTTTTTTAACACAATGATTCTTACCAAAACGGATGTGGAGACGGCGGCAACGCTGCTGGTATTACGCAAGATGGCGGAAGCCAAGGATGCAGTGCTGAGACCAATGGCCCAGGAGGTATAACCCTTTAGCTTGATGACCTCATAGGCCGAATCGACGACCTGCTTGTGCAGCTCGTTCCACTTCTCTGGATCCTCGCCGGTGCCAATAGTTGGGTTCAACTCACGCAAACGGACGCCAGCAATGTTAACACCCGACCAGACGGGCACCGAGCTGTCGCCGTGCTCACCAATAATCCAGCCGTGGCAGGAAGTGGGTGCGACGCCCAGACGCTGGGACATCAGGAAACGGAAACGTGAGGAATCCAGATTGGTGCCGCTGCCAATGACACGATTCTTGGGCAGACCCGACAGCTTCCAGGCCACGTAGGTCATGATATCAACGGGATTGGAGACCATCAGCAAAATGCAATCGGGACTGTACTGTAAAGTTAAAAGAGAGAGAGAGAGAGAGGGAGTTAAAGAGAGAGTCAATGAAAGAGAGAAAGTTCTTAGCTTACCTCCACCAACTTGGGGATGATGTTCTTGAGAATGTCGGTGTTGCGTTGCACCAACGACAAACGGGACTCGCCCTCCTTTTGGCGCACGCCAGCAGTGACGATGCACAGACGGGAATTGGCCGTTGCGGCATAATCGGTGCTGGCCGTGATCTGTGGATTCTTGAGAAAGTTGGAGCCATGCTGCAGATCCATAAGCTCACCCTGCAGCTTATCCGCACAGCAATCGATGAGGCACACCTCCTTGGAGACATTCTGGGCAAGGATACTGAATGCGCTCGCCATGCCCACCATGCCAATGCCCACAATGGTGATCTTGTGTCCAGAGCTGGGCAAAGTTTCGGCTACTTGAGCCAATAGACAATCCTTAACGCCGGCCATGGCTAAAAGGAAAAGTTCAAAACAAAAAAAAAAAAGTTATACAAGTTCCAATTATGTTTTTGATGTATTTCGTTAGCTGTTGTGTCACGTGCGAAAAAATCTGGGACACTCACACACGAAAGACCAAAATGTCGTTTAACCTTCAGGAAGGTCATGTTAATATAAATTTGCCGACTGCCTAACACGCAGCAAGCTGAACAAACGCCTCTACGCAACATTGTGTTGAACAAAAAAATTAAATAATATTTCTTTTTTCCGCACATTTCTCATTTTTATATGTGCTCGCCAGCACAGAACTGTGTCACATGCCACACACACACACACACACACAAAAGTAATAAACCTCATTAACCCCTAATTGGTATCTGTATCTATTTCTTTATCAAATTGAAGAACAAAAACATTCAACAAATTTGGCTTCTAGCTTTTCGGGATAAAAAGGTTTACACAAAAAGAAAAAAACAGAAACATTATGATATTGATTCATCAAACTTAACAATTTTCAATCAATATTTTTTCTTATCAATTGACAAGTCATTGCGGTTATTCAACTAATCCTATAATTAGGGGTATTAGTAATAAATGCAATTGCTAATATTTGTCAAGTTTAACCGATTAATCCGATTCCGATTGGAATCCAGAATGCTGATTCGTTCGAATTTGTTATGATTCGATGTCTATATTTGCTATAGATTGCCGATTAGATTAGCTCGAATTGCAAGCTGTTTATCTATTATATGTTTATGTTCATGTCTATACAAAACATTATTTGTTATTTTTCTTGTTATCTAAGCACGTTTTTAATTAGAAATCCTGCTTATGGAGAATTCTTTTTCCCTTACCCGCAAGTTGAGAGTTTTCTAATGAAAATTGCGGTTACTTTTTATAGCTATATTTAGAGCTAGAAATGCACATAGTACGTCTAAAAAAAGCTGGAAATGGTTTGTTCAGAGTGATGCACTATCAAAATACCCTGTAGATAGGCTAAAAGTGAACTTCACGTGAAAGAGAATCACATTAGTTATATAAAAGTATATAAAAATATATATATCTATATCTAAGTATATCTATCCTCTGTACCTTTCCGACTAGTTATACCCCTTTAGCTACTTGGAGTACAGAGTATAACAATTCGTCTACTAACTATGAGATCATTGCAAACTTTTTTCAGCTGTTTCTACTCATGCATGACGGGGCACACTCACTTGTTGCAACTTGCCACAAACGAAAAAGCTAAGACCAAAAACCAAATGACCTTCACACAAAGTCAAATGTTGCTGGTGGTCCCAAAAATTTTTGTGGCACATTTGGTTTTGCATCAATGGCGCATGCGTCAACATGAAAACGAAAGTGAAAGCAACGACCCAAGTGTTGCAACACCTGGGCAGGCAACCAGGAAGTGCTCAATTGTGCCACGGAGTGTGCAAGGCCAAGGGCGAATTACACAAGTTGAATGCACTTTCAGTGGGTTAAACAAGATACGCAACTATTCGAATATCTATTTTTGCTACTTATATGCATTCCTTAAACTACATTTTTATCAGTGTAATTAAATGCTTACTTTTTGCTTGTTTTTGTTGTACACTTAAAATGTTGTCACTGGATATATATATATATATTTTTGGCGCCTCGTATGTTTGATTCGAGGTCGTTGACGTTCCGTTCACTTTGCGCGCTTGTTGCGAACTGTTTTCTGCTCCACGCAAGACTCGTTGGAATTTCACGGCAGCCGCTGGACTTTTGTAGTTTCTGCTGCCGCTGGCTCTCTCTCTCTGCTCTGCTTGTAGGCAGCAGCTGTCGACGTCGCAGCAGCAGCGGCTGCGGCAGCTGTTTAGGCAGGATGAATGACGAAACGGCCCAAAGAGCATTGTGAAACTGAGCGAACTCCAGAGCCGGCTCTAACGGCACTTGCTCTCTTTGCATTTGCTTGCTCTCTCTCGCTCTCTTCCAGAGTTGCGACTTCATTGCCTATTGACTGGGCCTGTCAAGGTGACCTCTGCATTGTTGCTTTTTTTTTGTGGGACTATTTATTTATTTTTAGACTTATTTTATTTGGATATGCAGAGAGGAGGTGGGGGGATTTAGTGCGTTGCTTGCCACGTGCGTATCTTATTTATAATTCCTGCTTGTAAATGTATCTAGTAGCTAAATATATTTTGGATACATTGATCTGCAATTTATTGACAGATCGTGACAGCTGCTGTCATTTTATGTGTGTGTGTGGATTTTTGTATGAACCTTATACATCTGATCACACTTGTATATCTCCCTCTCTCTCTTATACTCTTTCCTTTATAAGTTGGCAAAAATGCCAATGGGACAGAAGGGTGCACATATTTACATGACGTCATTAATAATGAAAACGTGAGAGAGCGAAAAAGAAGCGCCGGCGTTCGTGACTGGCAACACATGCTGCAAATCTTTTTACTACTTGCAGCTGATTAATGCATTCTGTCTCTCTCTCTCGCATTTCACAACTATTAGTGCAAAAACGCTCATTGACTACGTCATTTGCGGCTTGTGAAAAAAGTTGCTAGTGGGATTCTCTGCTGACTAATTTATCGGCACTGCAATTGGCTGGCAACTTGTGAAAGTGTTCCCTGACCCACATATTTGCCCTTGGTCTCTCTCTCTCTCTCTCTCTTTCTGCCCTACTTTGTGAAATCTGGCTAACAGCTTTGAGTACTTTTGGTGTAGTTGCTGCACTTGTCAAAACGTGTTTTTTACCTGGGTTAATGAACTCTTGCGAAAGTATTTCAAAAGAAGTTTCTGTTATTGCATAACGTGGATTTGTATTCGAATTTCCAGTCGCTTCGCCTATTTGTTTATGGTGAAATCAAATTTGTTTAGTCAAAACTGCAATTTATTTATGTTTATTTATCAATGTAGTATAATTTGTAAACATTTATTGGCATTATGTGTTTATCAATTTATTTGTTTGTTTATTCAAATCAAGGTCTTTTTGGTTGCTGAAGTGACTAGATAGCTCAAGCGAGCGACATCTGTCCGCAAATCAGTGAAATGTTAGTAAATATAGCAACCTTATAGTTTCCCCTGTTAGAGAAAGCAGTGACTAGATAGCTCAAGAGAGCGACATCTGTCAGTGAAGCAGTGAACTGTTAGTAAAGACAGCAACCTTAAAGTTAGTTTCTTAAATGTCGCTTGTGGCGCACTTGTGCTATACTACTTGCTGTCAGGGAAAGCAGTGACTAGATAGCTCAAGCGAGCGACATCTGTCAGTAAAGCAGTGAACTGTTAGTAAAGACAGCAACCTTAAAGTTAGTTTCTTAAATGTCGCTTGTGGCGCACTTGTGCTATACTACTTGCTGTCAGGGAAAGCAGTGACTAGATAGCTCAAGCGAGCGACATCTGTCAGTAAAGCAGTGAACTGTAAGTAAACACAGCAACCGAGCGCCATCTGTCAGTAAAGCAGTGAACTGTTAGTAACTCCAGCAACGTTATAGTTAGTTTCCCCACTGTCCGCTTGTGGCGCACTTGTGCTACACTACTTGCTGTCAGAGAAAGCAGTGACTAAATAGCTAATCGTGCGTCATCTGTCGGCAAATCAGTGCACTGTTAGTAAAGACAGCAACCTTACAGTTAGTTTCACAACTGTCCGCTCGTGGCGCACTTGTGCTACACTACTTGCTGTGAGAGAAAGCAGTTCATTGCTTAGTTAACTGCTTGATTTGAAAAGTTTGTTTGAAGCCACAGCATGAGAGTTTCGACAATACTAATTTGGAAAATGCCTCAACAGCATCGCCCAGCTCTAGTCCATAGCTGAGAAAATAAGAATAAGATAATAACGATTTAGCGATATTTATTGTTTAGATATTTAGTTGTAATATTTGTAGTTTAAAATTGGTCATTTGTTTAACTAAAAATGAGCCTTTAAATAAAGATTTCATTTTCGTCCATAACGTTCACGCATTTAAATACGCGATGGTTGGCGCCACTTAGGCAACGATAGTCACGTTGGGTGATTGGCAGCACTTCTCAATCGATAGCTGCTTGGCAGCACTACGCTACACTTTTAATTTGTTTTCAGTGCAGCCACCTGCTGCTGAGTTCTGTTCGCCTGGTATATTCGCAGTTTTTGGGTTCATGATATTTCAGCCACAGACGACAAGCGACCGACGGACGATTACGATTGGGTGTAAAATGCCAATCGACTGGAAATGTTTTCGCAAGCAAGCGAAACCTACTTCTGATTGCTGTTGGCCAGGTATTTGAGGCAGTCAACTAAACGAATGCAAGCAGCGGCAGTATAATTGATTGAATACGTTTATTCAAAATTATTTAGTAGAAGCATAAAGTACAATAATTCTATAAATATTTTATGGTATTGTGGTGTGTCTTTTATTTATGTTGCAAGTATTACTGATGCTAAATAAATATAACATATACATAATACATCTATAGCACCGATTACATCAATGTAGAAGCAGTGTATGCATATAACTAAAATTAGATTGAATAAAATTATGCATGATATTGCTACTTAGTGGGATACGGATATAATACGGAGTAATTTGACTTTATTTTTTGTGGGAATAGGATGGTAAAGGTCAGTCTGTTGATGTTGTTGTGGAGCTTACAGATAGCCATGGCCGGCCAACTCGGCTGGTATGAATCCTTCGCGTCCATCGTGCCTCTTCACATAAAACCATTGGCGCTGATCCTTGGTCCACTCTGCTGTTGCCTCCGCAGCACGCTCAGCTGTTGTTGCTGTTGCTGTGGCATGCTCTTTGCTGGCCATTGTGACCATTGCTGATGTACGAAACATTTGAGAGACGTCGCAATGAGAAATGAAGATGCTTCTCCCGTTTTGTTCGGAGTATGATTCATCGTTGGAGGCGCTACGCTCTGAGGCAGAGCCTGATCCCAACTGCTTGGTGGATCTCAGCTGCGCGAAGGCCTTCTCCACGAGCTTGTTTGCGACACTCACAACACACCAAGTTATGCAAGAAAGAGACAACTAGTGAGAGCGAGAGAGAGAGAAGTTGTGCGTTTTGTAGATTACGGCAACAGAAACATGACACAAACATTTCTCATGCTGTGCAACAGGCAGAAGTCGAAGCCGAAGTCGAAGTCGCAGCATTGAAAGTCCAATAATAATCCTTAATCTGTATTTTTCGCCCCATTGGCAATATATATATGCGTGCCAAAGCTGTTGCAACAACAAGAAAAGACAAATGCAAAACTTTATGCGATAGCCCACAGTAAGTACAGTGAAGCGTTGTTATCAATGCCACAGGATCTGATTACCCCACTCGATGTTTGTTGCTGAAACGAGTAAGTCAAGTGGCACAAATGGACTACAGTTGTTGTTGTTGCAGTTGTTGTTGTTGTTGCTGCTTCTTCTTGGCATTTGGCTTGGCACGCAATCCGCCTCCCAGCCTTGTGCGCAAGGAGATGATGTCGCAGCCAGCAAGTCAACTAGCAGCAGCAGCAACAGCAACACCAGCAGCAACAGCAGCAGCAACACCAACAGCAACAACAACAACGGCCAGCCGCAAACTGCACATTAATATTCAAAAATTGCGTTTTTATGCTAATTTTCACACACAGTTTATTCGCGCTCTCTCTCTCTCTCTCTCTCTCGCTCGTTCTCTTTCGCTCTCTCTCTTTGTCTCTCTCTCTGTCCAAGCTGTCGATAGATTACTCAATGACAAGCCAGAACGAAACGCTCCATTTGCTGGCATTTACGTTCCGTTCCAGTTTAGTTTCTTCTTGCCTCCTTGCAACCAATTGACTCTCAAGTAGCTAGTTCTTGTTGTTGTTGTTGTTGCTGCTGCTGCTGCTGATGATCATCTTTTGGTATATCGCGCATTGCAATCTTTTTTGGCAGCGGCAGCCATTCGAGGCTTATTATTATTATTTGTGGCTCAAGCTACACGATTTTTGTTTTTCCCCCGTTCCTTGCTGCCTTGCCAATATTACTATACTCTATATTACTCATACGCACCGTTGTTTATTTATGTCTATATGCAGTTGTTGTTGTTGCAGTTGTTGTTGTTGCTGACGTAGTTTAGCAATAATTAAGTTGTTAAATTGTTGCACGTAAGTCAAGTTGCTTGCCACTGCAGCACCCCCCACCCCAGCCTACCCTATTCACCTGCCGCTTCCTCGTCGTCGTCGTCGTCGTCGGCTTCGCTTAATAATAATGTTCAGGTTGACTTACGATGCACGTCCTTGGGTTACTGATATATGTGATACTTAAGGTATTTATTACAAGCGATTGTAATCTCATGCCTGCCTTTCTTTATACTACACACACACACACACACACACATGAACACATAGATATATACTATCTTTCGCTTGCAGCAGCAGCAAAATATTTATAGACAAGACGCCTTTGTAGTTGTTTTTTTCTGTTATGTTTAACTTGGTTTTTTGGCCTGGCAGCGAAACAAAAGACAAGAAACTAGTGCTAACGAGCACGAGTCAGCTCGACTGGCAGATACTCTGTAATCAATTTTCGATGTATTCAGCTTTGGCATCAAACATTTGGATGTTTTTGGAATCATTTTACTGTTAATAAGTTGCCAAAAATCGTTTAAGTAAAATATAACTAAAAACTAAGATTTGAATTGTTTATTAAATGTTATGTTTTAAAGTTATTTATTTTGGAATCATTTTACTGTTAAAAAGTTGCCAAAAATCGTTAAATGCTTCGTTTCAGTAAAGTATTATTAAAAACTAAGCTTTGAATTGTTTCCTAAATGTTTTAAAGTTATTTATTTTTGTGTAAAAGTTTTTGTTGCTTAAAGCTGCTTCATTGCAAGGAAGCAAAATCATTTGGAACAAAGAAAACTTGCAACTAACTTAAATGATAATAATTGTGTTAACTTTACTTTTAAATAATAATATATATGTTTTTGAATATATCTTTTTGAATTGCTTTGAAATAAGTTTCAGTTTTGTTTATTAAATGGTTTAAACTTATTTATTTTTGTGTAAATGTTTATGTTGCTTAAAGCTGCTTCATTGAAAGGAAGATAACAAATAAAGGAACAACGAAATCTTGCAACTAACTTAAATGATAATAATTGTGCTTAACTTAACTTTTAAATTTAACGAATATATGTTTTTGAATTGTTTTGAAATAAGTTTCAGGCATCTTTCTGTCTTGTTATTTTTAGTTTCAGTGTTTTATTATTTCTTTTTGGCTGCCGCATGCTGCTCATTAATGCAACGGCAGCAACATATGCCTGGTGGCATCCTCTCAGCGCAGCTTGCAACAAATTATATAATGCATAAACTATCTACACACACACACATACATGAGTATATGTATATGTATGTACACATATGTTTATTATAGTTTGGGTTTTTGGTTGCAGCCAGGGATCAGACCAGTTTCTCAAGCTGCGCACTTGTTACGTTTTCTTGTTGTTGTGTTGCATGCCAAATATGCAAAAAGCTTTCGCGTGCGTGTATGTGTGTGTATGTGTGTGTGTGTGTGTTTGCATATAATGATTATTGTAGGTACAAGTGCGAGAAATCGTGTTAGATCGCGGGTAATAAATTTCGACACTCAACTATGTTTAAGGAGTCCTGCCACGGCAACGTTGCAACATCTCCCTAGTACCACAACCTCAAGTTCTCAGTGCATTCGAGCCCAGTAATGTTGCCAGTCTTAGCCATAGTTGTTGCTGTTTTAGTTGTTTTAGTTGTTTTTGTTGTTGTTTTAAGCACTTCCCTTTATTATATTTTATGGCCACTTGTTTTTCTTGTCTGCAGAGACTTTAGCTAGAGATTTGCAGTTATTTCTCGTTTTATAGCCATCTAGCTGCCATTTAGTCGTATAGTCTTTGGGCTTTAATGTGCCGTTAGATAGTAAAGTAAGCAATATAATTAATCGAAGGAGAGAGAGAGCCATTCACTTATTTACTATTTTTCATATGTTTATGTGCTTGTTTTAATTATGAAAACTTACTGCAAACTTTAATTGAAAATATGTAAAAGCTTTTAGCACAATTGCGATTTTTTACGATTTTTGCGAGCATTTTATAATCACTAATTGAAATAAACAAATAAGGTTTATGTCTTGGCTATTTTTGCATGTTGTTGTTGTACAACGAACTGCCGTTACTAATATTTGCATAAACACTATATGGTGAGGGTTGCCAGCCTGTCTCCTTTTTCTCCATTAAAAATTGCTACTTATACTATTACACTTACTTATACTGCTACAGTTTAGGGGATATTGTATTGCCACAGTTTCAGAAGCACTGCGCTGAAGTAACCACAGGAAAAACGTTTGTCTTATGCATGAAAACTTTTAAAAGAGCCAAATATTGAATGCATTTTCATTAAATTTTACTTATACTTTTATGATTCAACTAAAAATCGCTCAAGCGAAACTAAATTTACTAAAACCTTCTATTTTCAATAATATTTTGGCAGACCTTCTAGCCAAAATGTTTGGCTTGACATTTTTCCATGCCATAAACGACAAAAAACGGAAAAACCAAAAAAACGAAAAAAAAAAAAAACATAAACTATATTTTGTTCGAGTTGTTGTTGTGTGCGCTTATGACTTTTCACCATTGCACTCGACTCCGCGGGGCAAACGCTGCAGTTGTTGCCGTCGTTGTTGCTGTTGCTGTTGTTGTTGCCATAAGTGAATGGCGTTGCTTGGGTTGGTTGGAGAGCCCGCCCAGCGTTGTCGAGTTGCCCTTACTGTGAGTGCTTCCAGGCGCCCGAAAAGCAAAGAGCGTTCGTTTCTTATTAGTACTAGATGTCATATTAGAGCCAACCAGCAACAACAGCAACAATGCAAAACTTCACTTTTAGCCACGATATTCAATTCTGTGGCACCACAGGGGGCAACAACTGGATTTTTGCTGCTGTTGTTGTTGTTGTTGCGGTTGCAATTTGGCAATTGAACAACTTTTTGTTGTCTTTCGATTTCGATAAAATTTCAACATTTTCACAGGGTCGAGTTTAATAATTGAATTGCTGGTTTTTGGTTTCAGCTTTTGTGTTCTTGGGGCAGGTGCAACACGAAACTGAAAGTGACGCATTTCGGATGCAAATGAAAGACAAGTTTTTTTTTTTCTTTCGACTGTCTTGCATTTTAATTAGATCAGAGCAAGGTCGTCTTGTCTGGCGACAAATTTCGCATGCATAACAAATTTGTATTTGCGGTTCGCCTCAAACAAACACACACGCAAAAAGAGAGAGAGAGATATAGAGAGAGAGAGAGAGAGATGTAGATGGAGACACATCAAAACCCACTTTGGCAGGCTTTTAGCTCTGCCATAATTCAAACCGATAAGCGATCTTAACTATCTACACGATCTGGACAGGCTCTCCGACTGGCTCTCCGACTGGCTAGCTGGTTGGTAGAACTTGCTGCCAATTGCATTTTGGCTTCTTGGTCAGTTTCGTGTCGTTTCTCCTTTGACAATATTTGCATGGCAGGTTGCTTGCCGCAGTCGAAATTGGTATTGAAGTGGAAGGTAGACCGTTATCGGGTTGTACGCTATCAGCGCCATCATCTCATCATCAATGTGGCATCATCAACGCGAAATGATCGCAAATTATCTGCGTTAAGACTCGATTACAGTGCAACACTCCTTTGCCGCTACCACTGCGCCACTTAATGCTTTTGTGACGTTTTTAAGGTTCGATTTCTTTGTAACTAATGGCGGCATAGATTAAACGATTCCACAATTCGATAACATTTTCGATGTTAGTGCAATATTTCTTCAATACTAAGTTGATTTTGAACATTTTGATGGAATAGATCGAACATGTTGGGAAGAGTATAATTATCGCTGAGGGATGCTTAAAGGCTTTTCGCTGATTGCTTTTTGATTTGCCATAATTGCAATTCGATTGCTCCTTGACAAGGAGTCGCAAGGTACACAAGCTTAAGCCAAATTGTGGCTACTGTTTTGGCATCGAGTAACTCACCCGTTGAGCCACTTTGCTATCGCATTTAATCTCTCTCTCTCTCTCTCTCCCTCTCTTTGTTTCGCCTGCTACTCGTGTTGCCAAAAATTGTTTGGCAATGCTTTTTGGGCTCAGCGTTTGACCTCATCCTCATCATTATCATCAGTAGCAGCATCTACATCATCATCATCATCGTCAAACGGCGGCAGCTGTGGGCTTCCTCACTTCCTTTCACCCCCTCCTGCAGCTACTCCTGCTGCCCTGCCTGAGCGGCAATTCATTCTGCAAAGGACATCAAACAGATGCGGCGATCGCTTCTAATTTGCATAAACATTCGTTTAACATTTATCCTCCAAAAACGTTTTCGTTGTCGCTTTTTCCAACTTTATGCTTATTCGTATGTGTGTGTGTTTGTGTTTGTGTGTGTTTTTCTGGCGCTGTGCCTCAAAAAGTCGTCATAATCGTCGACATTTTTGGCGTTTTTTTTTTATTCCCTGCCGATTTCATTTCATTTCTTGATTCCGAAAACCATTTAAGCACAAAATAACCGCTTTTGACAACACCAACAACAACTGTTAAAACGACAACAACAACAACAACAACTGCAACCGCAACAACAGTAGCCAGAAATCGATGCTAATCTTAGCCAGGGCAAAAGAAGCTAAAAATGTGACCGCCATTTCCAGTTTACTTTTGATGCCCTGTAAAAACCTAATTGAAGTCTGTAAGGGGTTTACTTATTGAGGGTTAGAGTTGATTTTGAAAGGTTTCTAAAGTAATGTTGAGCTTAAAAAATATTTGTATGAACAATCTCAACAATAAAGGTTCAAGGCTAACAAATGCACAATTAGGGTATCTTCAAGCCAATCAATACCTTGAATACAATTCGTGCTGTCTCATCGCGGAGTACATAAAGCAAACTGCTTGAAGCTAAAGCAAATAAATGGAGTTGTCGTTGTACGTTTTGCATTCGTCCTGCTGCTGCTGTGGAAGTTGTTGCCTTTATCACAAATATGAGCAATCATTGGAATGTGAAATACAACAAACACAACAACTCAATTTCAACAGCATAAAGCAGCTGCTTCACGAGCTCCTTTACCAAAAATATATACATATATATATATATATATATATCAATAAGCTTAACTGACAAGGCCCAAAACTTAAACAAACGCCCAATATAGGCAATTAGTTAGCAGTCTATCAACAAAACAGTAACAGCAGCAACAGCAACAGCAGCAACAGCAACATTCTCCCTGTTTGTTCCTACCAATTCCAATTCAGTTGATTCTGGCAGCTTTCTACCTTGTGACAGGTTTTGCCAACCTACCAAAAAGCCATTCAAGTCGACCCAAATTGCAACTTTGGCCGTCAAGTCAAGCCGTTGTTGCAAAGCTGCAAAAAGCATTTAAAATTAAACTTTTTTGCATTCAAAGTGCATTTCTATTTGTTTGGCAGTTGGAAAGGAAGTGCGCAAAACCTCTCCTACTCTCTCCCACTCCCCCACTCCCACCCCTTTTCGTTCGGTCCAAGCAATTATTGCTGCATGTAATACAAAATTAACATACAGACACCCCACAAAAACAACTCTATTTGAAATGGCTAGAGTTTGGCCATTTCGGGCCACAGAGTCGCAAAGGATTCCAAAATTTGTTTGTCGTGCTTGCAGGAGCGAGGAGCAAGTTTTTCAACGCAGCTCGTTAAGAGTTGTTGTTGGTCTGTCTTTGATTGGCATTTGAGTTGCGCGTGCGCGTGCTCGTGTCTTTCCACCTAAACAATTAATTTGAATAATTAGCAGCTAACGACGATTGAGGACAGCGCTGCTTCTCCACTGCTCACTGCTCACTGCTGGCCTGGCATTCAACTTGAGGCCGTGGAGCTTGGAGACATTGGCACATCGCATCGTCGATTGTGTCACGCCATTGCCAGAACTTGCAGCTAACTCAAAGTTAGTGAGGAGGAGTCTCTCGCTGAGAGTAACTGACTAGGGAATGCCCTGTACTTGTGCTTTCTTCATAAATGTTTGTAGTTGGATGACATCATAATAAGAGAGAAACTATATACTGATAACTACTTAGCTGATTCGGTGCACATAAGATCTTATAAGTTTGAAGAAGTGCTGAACAACGTATATCGGACATCGATTTTGATCGATGTTCTGAAATGTTTGTGGGGAAAGTTTGGAAGAACTAAGTAAACAGCCAGATGAATAAATAAGCATCTTTAAATTGACTGAAAGTTTTATTATCTGACATCGATTTTAATCAATATTCTGAAATGTTTGTGAGAAAGTTTCGGAGAAACAACCAGATGAATAGACAAGCATGTTTAAATTACCTGAAAGTTTGATTATCTGACATCGATATTTATCGATATTCTGAAATGTTTGTGAGAAAGTTTGGGAGAACTGAGTAAACAGCCAGATAAATAGACAAGCATCTTTAAATTGACTGAAAGTTTGATTATCGGACATCGATATTTATCGAGATTCTGAAATGTTTGTGTGGAAGTTTACTTAACAAGATCTTTGATGTTATTCTGACGATAAATTTAGTTACTGTACTTAATATTCTTCCATGTTTGCTATACATACTCGCAAGCTACTTTTAATGTCAGCAGGGTATATAAAAATGCATTTGGCACTTCAGAGTTTATGTGACTCTTCGTGTGTGTATGTGTATGCGTGTGTGTGTGTGTGAAGGAGCTGCTGCTTGAAGCTGCCGCTTGAAGCTGGTGGCGAGTACGTCACGCGAAATGATGAATTACTCGCCGGGGACGCGCGTCAGGCCTTGATGAGAAACGACAGCGTGAAATTAGACAAAAGGATATGGGCCAGAGGGAGTTGCGCAATGGCAACCTGTGCGTGTTATGTGTGTGTGTGTGTGTTAGTATGTGGTGGTTTGACTTTGCAACAACAACAACGCTTGCGCCGACTTAATGAAGATGACGTAGAGAGAGGCCTGTTGGGCGTTTTTTAATCCTTGCCGCCGCCTTTGGTTGCTAGCCTGTCGCTTGCTGTCCTTGTTGTTGTTGTTGTTGTCGAGCATACGAGGCGTTAATTTATTACAAATTATTATGATTCCTTGCTTTTTTTTTTGTGTTTGCTGTCATAACTGCCGGCAACAGCAACAAAAAAAAGAAACAATAGCAACAACAACAACGACTCTGGTTGAAGACGTCTAGACAAATGCACTTCAAAGGTTAACATGATAAATGTCGTTTGTTGCATGTGACGCGACAACTTTCCAGTTGCTGCAGCTGCAGTTGTTGCAACACTTGTGGCGTGGCAAATGGCAAAATGTCGCCACAATGCAGTTGGGGATTCGATCGCGCTTGCCTTCTTTTTTTTTCTTCTTTTTTCCTTATGTCTTATTGTTGCTGCTGCTCTCAAGGCAATTATTAAGCTAAGCAAGTCAACAAATTAATCATTAGACGCGAGTAATTAAGAGAAAAAGGAAGTTGTAGAAGTTCAAAAACGAAAGAAGCTGGCAAGCAACTGGAATTAACCATAAATGTTTTTGTTCTTTTACAATATCACAACATTTGCGCTACGTGTTTCACTAATTGTTACCGTTTCTATAAGCAACAGCAACGAAAACAGTCGAGAAAAAATGAAATAAACTTGTTCAATGCCATTTTGACAACTGCCTAGATGCAGGAGCGAAAGATTTCATCATCTTCATTGCAGTCTCTCACACACCGAGAGTGATGCTATGCGCTGGGCACAACAGCGACACCAACAACGGCAATCACAGGCCAAGCCACAGCCACAGCCGCAACAGCAACCACAGCAACAGCAACAGCAATAGCAACAGCAATAGCAACTGCAACAACAACAGCACAAACAGGCAACACTAACAAGCGACTTTAGCCAAATTAAGTTGTCCAGTTTGCGGTGTACGCACAGCGGGTTGCAAATAACAATCTCCTGTTTACAGCAGCAACAGCAGCAGCAGCAATAGCAACAACAGCAACCGGCAACAGTACAGCTTACAAACAACAGCAATCAAAATTGCAATGCAGCAATATGAACAACACACACACACACACACGCGCACACACACAACAACAGCTAAAACAACAGTCATATAAACAAAAAGGAGAAACAAAAACATCGACCTAAAAAAACGCGTTTAGCTCATATTTCTTTGCAGTCTTTTGCCTAGGCTACCTTTGAGCACTTCTACCCCCCTCTGGTGGCACCAACATACATACACACATTCGTACATATGTAGGTGCAATAGTTATATAAATTGTCAATATTTGACACATTTACGTGCCAACAAAAATCACAAAAAAACAAAAATATATATATACCATAGAAAAATCTCAATTTTGGTACCATGACGCATGCAATTTAGAAGAACGAAACTGAAATACTCTTGCAAATGATTTATTCTAAGCTCTGTGTAAAGCTCAATACCATTATCATATTATATCTATATTTTATCATATGATATTAAATTATATTAAATCATATACTTTCATATCACATCATATCCTATCAAATACTTTCCTATCATATCATATTATATCATATCGTATCATACCATATCAAATTATATTATAACACTTCTTTACTTTCATCCTTGTATTTAAATCTTTCCTATCATATCATATCCTATCAAATCCTTTCATATCCTATCAAATCCTTTCCTATCATATCATATCACATCGTTCTTTTTTTCATCCTTGTATCTAAATCGTTCCTATCATATCATATCATGTCATATCATATCATATCATATCATATCATATCATATCATATCATATCATATCATATCATATCATATCATATCATATCATATCATATCATATCATATCTATCTATCTATCTATCTATCTATCTATCTATCTATATATCTATATATCTATCTATCTATCTATCTATCTATCTATCTATTCTTTTCATACTGTATCTAAATCTTTGCCTATCTTATTTCAGCATCTATTTCTATAAATTCTCATAGCTTAAGTACCCTAGGAATACCATTTAAAAATCCAATTAAAATTATTAACAAAAATCATATATTAAGTTAATTTTTGTAAGGCTTCAATAATTTACCACATTACGTAAGTTGAGGTGTTGTTGTTGTTGCTTCGGCGCACGCGCATCGCCATCGACGACGACGACGACGATGGCAACTGTTGCCGTTGTTAGTGCTGTTGCCAACAATTCGACGGCGAAAAATTATTTAGTTACAGCAAAAATTGCAAACAGATTGCAGCAAAAATTGACATTTGCTCGTTAATGTGGCCAGGCCACTTTGCCGTCCGTCCATCTGTCCAGTTGTCGAATTGTCGATGTGGTTGTGGTTGTTAGCGTCGTTCGGCTGTTGACCAGGCCTGGATTGCTTTGTTGCCGCCGTTGCATGCGACTGCCAATAATTTAGAGCTTTTAATAAAAATGTTGCTGCTGCCGCTGCCGATGTCGATGTTGCTGCTGCAACACCAACAAACATTGTCGGCGTCGTTCATACAGCGAGTGTACAAGATTTATATCATAATTTATTTATTAATTTCATTAAGTAAATTTTATTTGATGAATGACGTTGTCTGCGTTCGGCTGCCTTATTTTGGATTTTATTTTATTTTTCAACCATTGCCGTTGGCGGCTGCCGAAATTTTGATTATTGCTGCTGCAACAGCAACAAACGAGCCAATAAATAATCCCAAAATTGCATTAACAACAGACAGAGTGTTTAATGGAGCTGGCCAAATCAAGAAGTAAGTTAGTTAGTGGAGCATTTTATTCAGGAAGAAGTTGAGATCATAAGTAGACGATAGTAAAAGTAGAGCCTGGAAGTGATATAATTTTGTTTTTCACTTAACTCAAAATAACAGTAACAAAATCGTTCAACGTTTCAACATGCAATCGCTATTATTAAATAACAATAAACATAAATGTTAATAATAGTTTGAATAATCATTTTCAATTTGGCCAAACATAAAAAACTGATTAAAAATGCATTCAAATTTATGCCCAACAATAAAACTAAAATGCAGTCATTTATACATTTTTTTTTGGCAACTAAACGACTAAAAAAAATAATCGAACAGTTTAATGTTAAGTGCTTAAAGTTTTGCGCCATCGTTGCAACAACCAAAAACAACAGAAACTAAAAATCAAAAGTCCACAAAACTGACGACTAAAATCAATTGCAACGTTAAACTTTAAGACCCCATCAAGCAGAATGGGGGCGGGAGTAGGTGGGGAGTTGGGGCGGGGGACCAAGGCGGATAGGCAGAGCTTTGTTTTCGTCTAGCTAGCCAAATTGAAGGTTTCAGCTGGCCAACGAAAAAAATCGCAACGGTTTGTAGCGTTGCCAAATTCAATGGATTTTACTTTTCGCTTTTCAAACTCAAACGCGAAAACTCAAAAACTCAACGCTTGCTGCTGTCGTGACCAATTAGTGAGTCGACTCATTGGACGCGGGTGAGGACGTGCGGACAGCGGGGTGTGGAGCGTGGCGGGGCGGATTAGGGGCAGTATTGGTTACCTGGTTGCACAGGCGCACGTCAGCCCCGGCCAGACTAGAGGCACTTGCACCGGCTGCCAGGAATACAACCTCTATATATAGAGACACAAAAAAAAACACAAAAACCAAGTTGCAGTCGAGTCGCGCACTTTACATTCAAATATTTAGTGACACAAAACGTTGGATGTTGTTGTTGCTGTTGTTTTTTGGTGGGTCTTGCCGGAATATTTGTTTAAGCTTTTTGTCTGTGGCGAATTTTTTGCTTAGGCGTGTTTGCCATGCGTCTTTCTATACCCTCTGAAAACAACAGCGATTGTGAATGTTAGTTTCAAATCGAAAAGTTCATGCTTTCTATGGGTTGTTTGTATTGAATGTATTAGAGTCTGGATTTTATAGATTCCCGAAGTAAGCGTACCTTAGTTTCTTGAACTTTAACGATATAACCCACACATTTGTCAGCATTGCCAAAGGGGGGAACCAATAGCTGTTGCAGTGACTCACGAACTCTCCACATGGCCACAAAAGAGTAGCATGGACGCAGAAGAAGCAGAAGGATAAAACGGATGCTGGCAAGCTGAAAATCTGCTGAGAAATAACTGACAGTGAACACAAGCAACACTAATTGCTGCAGAATTGCAAGCAGAACAAACAGAAGACAAGCAGACATAGAACAACCGCTGAGTAAAACAATTACAACAACAACAACAACCAGCAAACAACTCAATTAACACAACAATTTTACCGTGTCGCGACAAAAAAAGGTTTTTTTTTTTGTTATTTTGACCGAGTCCCTTTGCACTTAAACTTAATTCCCAACCAGTTTTGGAAGGCTGAGCCGCTCATCGCCACTTGAATAATGTAAATTTATGCAATCCGTTGCGAAAAAATAAGTATTCGAACGAAGAGATAGATTGCAATTGAGAACTTCATGTTGAATTTCGGTTGAAGAAATGATAAGTAAATTCCAATAAATTTCCTTAAAGTTCATCAACGTATCAATTTACAAAACCAACAATTAAAAATTTGACATATCCAGCATATAAGTAAAGTGTGTAACTGAACATCAGACCACTTTGTTGCATGCACGCTCTGTCTGCTCTTGCCCCACCTTGACTTTGTAGCATTTGTATCTTATAGATACGCGGATGGAGCAGCCATCAATCCGATCACGAGCGAGAGAGGCAGAGGCGGAGGTTAACTTAAATTGCTAATACCTGACATGGGAATGTTTTTAACACTTCAACAAATGGCAACAACAAGCGGCAATGACTTGGCCAAAAAAAATCAACAAATAAATAAAAGAGAAGAGAAGAGGGGAAAGACAGACATGCATACGAATGCCAACATTGGCAGTTAGTTTGGAACAAATGCAGATGTGAGCTTGAAGCTGCATCCTCATGCATTTATGCAGCCTTGTCGTCGATCTTGCAACACCCGTTGGCCCCAAAACCAATGCGCATATATTTATTTGCCAAGTGATCGACGTGACTGCCTTCGGGCCGTGGTTAGGTGTCAGCTAGCGGGTATACTTGGCCTTCAGCTGGCAACAAAAATCAACACCGTACAAACAACCAGCAGGTGCTGTTGTTGTTTGCCGAACAAAGGCCCCCAAACCAAAACCCAGAAGAGCCCGAACCCCAAATTGATTTGTCAATCGTTGAAGAACCGCAAAGTTGCGCACATTTCGCTGGCATTTGAAAGCCATTTGAATACATTTCTTCTCGACTGCGCTCTCAGATATATACTTCTTTTGAGAAAGTATGTTGCATTACATTTTAGTAGATGCTGCTGGTTGCCAGCTGCGAGTTGTCGTCGTCATCATCGTCGTCGTCGTTGTTGTTGTTGTTGTCGTTGTCGTTGTCCCTTCGCCAATTTGTTGCTGACACTGCTGACGACTTGGCCTAAAGCAGCGATAGAGTTAAGGGGGAAGGTGCAGAGACAGCGGAGCCAGAGGCTTGGCCAGGTTTTAGCCGGGAACAGGCAGCGCTTGGCAATGAAGCGCATAAAAACTAATTGATTGGATGCCAAGATGTTAAGCGCATAACGGCAGAAGCAGCAGCCGCAACCGCAGCAGCAGCAGCAGCAACAGTTGCCGTTGTGCCATGTTTGAGGCGTTGTCAGTGGGTTTCTCTCTCTCAGTCTTCTGTTTCGAGCTTTGGCTTTTCAACGACTTTTATTCAATTTAAATGCGCTTGCAGCGTTCAACATGTGTTGCTGCTGCTGCTACATAGACCCCGCCCAGCTCTCGACTCCTTGCAACTGTTGCCTCACTGCTTAAATTAATTATTTTTTATTAACTTTTCGCTTATTGATGACATTTTTCAAATTTGCAGCATTCCCACCATTGCCAACTTGCAACATCAATGGCAAATTTGTCGCATGCGATTTTTATGCTGATCGTTCGGCATTCTTCTTAGCGGCCTGCATATTAACTTTGATGCGCAAGTTAATAAAATAACCATAACCTTTGTAAGTATCTTTGCGAGCAAAGGCAAGAATGAAAGATACGCAGAAGAGTTGAAAAGTTTCACAATTGTATAAAAATCTATTTGGTAACTGTTCCATTCAGTTATGGATATACGATTAAATCTTTAGCTATTATTTTTCAAACAATGTCAAAGAAAATATGTGGAGGATAGCTTAGGAAACGTGAATTGATTTATGAGAGTGTTATTATACAAAAGATCATTAGGTTTCTTCGTGTGGCTAACGGTAGTTCGCAGCCCTTTATATATATATGTGTATATAGTATCTCTGGCAGTTAATCGCGTCAACTTTTTATCCACTTTCCTGCACACCACTTGAGCATTTATCAAAAGTTATTGCAAATTAATTGCAATCTGCGTGGCGCAATCAGTGGCTTCATCTCGAGGCGATCCCGAGGCCCCATGGCATTTTCGGCTGCTTACCAAAATTTATTGATGCCTTATTAGCTGATAATCACAAAGAGTAGGAAAGACAGAGAGCCAGAGCGAGAGAGCGAGAGAGAGAGAGAGAGTTGGTGGAGGTGCGTCAGAGAACGGTAAAAAGAACTCAAACCATGAGCCCTGGCATATTAAAGTGCATTAAGATAATTGAAATGGCCAATATAAAAATGTTTTCCCTTTTTGTTTTTTTTTTGTGTTCGGTTTTCGGTGTCAAAAACTTGTTTGAAGTGTTGAGTATCGCGCTTTGGGCCATTTCGGTTGCAGCAACGCTCTCGTCACAGCCTCCACTTTAAGATATAGTATCATATATATATATATATGCAAGCAGCAAGATGGTACATCAATGGAGTTGTTCTTCTTGTTTCTTGGAATCCGCACATGAGTTCTTGTTTTTCAATTTTCATATTTCTCATGGATGCAGCTTTGATTTAGCGATTGTGTTATGACTCTGGCACAAACCTACATTATGTATATGAGTTATTAAAAAGTCTTTCTTTCGATAAGCCACGTTAACACACACAAAACATACAATGGCCTCACATTTCAAGTTGAGTGTTTGCTCAAGACGATTTAAGGCGTTGCTCAGTTAAACTGCGAGGCATAAACAGGACATCTGATTATGATTTCTTATGGCTTGAACTTGCATTGCAAGATTCATGCAGCGCTTTCTCATGCAACTCATATCAGCAAGCTTATGCGAAAAGATGCAACATACTGGAGAACATTGTTTGTCGTTTGTCGTTTTGTGGCCACGTTTATGACTTGGTAATTGTTTGGCCAGCTACTTAGGCTTCAGCACAATTGACGCGGCACATAAATCAGCTGAAAGGGCGCACAAGAACCTACGATGCCCTGTCCTAGACAGTTGTTGTTGACAGTTGGCACCAGGAAGTAGAAGCAGAAAAAGCGCTTTCCAAGAATTTTTGAGGCGTAGCAACTGTTTGTGACATGTTTTGATTTGTGTCGCCAATGTTTATGAGCTTGTAACCCACAAGACCCACCACAAACCACAAGCCACAAGCCCCAGCCGAACCACCAGATGCAAATGTGCAACGCTCGATGTCTGTTTATGCCCCGCACACCGCTAATACTAACGGCTCCGGCTGCCCGGCTCGAATGTTGTTATCGATGACATTAATAGCGATTGGAGACTTTCATCAATTACACGGCCTTTTTCCATGCCACGTCCCATTGCCATTGCCATTGCCGTTTCCATTGCCATTGCCATTGCCATTGAACATGGCCAGAAGTACGGCCTACGCAACGAGCAAAACTCAGCGCAATTGTAAATTATTACAATGCAAATTTGATTTGAATGCCATGGCATATTGTGGCCGATGATGCAAGCGGCTGATAAACTACAAAAAACAGGGCGAAACCCGGACTCGAAACGCATTCAAAGTCAGGGCCAAGAGTAATCAAAAAAAAAAACAGCAACAACAAAACGTTTAAGTACGAGTAATTTGGCAAATACCGTTCGAGTTTAGGTACTGCGGTCTTTGCCATTTGCACAAGAAAAAAACTTTGAAAAGATCTTTAGACATAAATATTTAAAATTAGGGAAATTTCTATTAAACTTTATTGAGGAAAAGTTGAACGGACGAGTCAAATAACAAGTTTCAAAACTTGTGTATGTGTAATTTTTGTCAGTGTACCACCAACGACGACGCGTTGTTGGCAATCAAGTCAACCATTGCTTCAGCTTCAGTTGAACTGTATTAACTCTGTTGTCTGTCCTGTGACAGTAAAGTTTGAACTTGGCTTGCAACGTCCCAAGAGCGCCAACTGTTGCGGCAACGGCTGCTGGCGAGGCTGCCGCCGCGGCTGCTGTCAGTTGAATCTTGCTGTTTGCACAAACGTCACGTTCGAGTCACGTTTCCACCAACTGGGAACCCCTCATCATCAATGGGCTTGGGCACTTAGTTTTAGCTGATGTTTCCCACAAATTTAAGCCCAAACTCTCTCTCTCTCTCTCCCAAATGGGCCGAATGGGCCCGAATAGCTCCAACTGGTCGCTGGGCGCTGGCGTAACGCAACAATTTCGCAATCACCTGACAATGTGACAGGTAATAGTCGTGTCCACGGCACCGGCACCTAGACACATTGCACATTTGCATACTCATACTACGTTTGTCGAGTATGGCTCGATGCCATTTCGACCAGGTCGTTGGTCCGTTGGTCTCTCCAACTGGCTGCATACTGTGATAAGTAATTGCATTGCGTTCCATGCGATGCCCACTTTGTTGCTGCTACAACAATTTGGGGCAGACCCACACCAAACGCGCTCATCTCATTCATGATTTGGACCCACAACAACAATGTTGGAGTTGTTCAAGCCGTTCAAATTCGTTTCCGCGAAGATCTGTTGTGGCATTGACTGTTTCTTGTTATTAAAAGTGTAGGCCATGCCACCTAAGACTTGAGAAGCAATTTGCAAACTGTTATAACATATATATATATATAAATAAATAACTAGCCATCAGCAACTAATCTTCAGTTATTTTTAGAACTAACGGACTGTGCATAAGCCAGTTCTAAAAGCGAAACAAATCGAAGCAAGTTTTTACTTTACTTGTAATATTTATTTTATTCAGTTTCGTAAATAAACTTTCTCAGATTTTATATCAGAAGTTGATTGTTTTGAAAGTCTCAATCTTTAGCTGACAATGATAAAGTGTAATTCGCAATTGCAATTACCCAAACGAAACGAAAATAGAAACCCACATTAGATCCACACTTTTTGGAAAGTTGCAAGCAATAGATTTCATGCCTGCAGCCTTTCATCTTTCTTCGCTCTCTCTCTCTCTCTCTCTCTCTCTCTCTCTCTCTCTCTCTGTTTGTTGCTTTAACTTCAATGTCAAGTGGCAAAAGTGCATGAATGGAGCACAAGGTAAGGCATAAAAGGTATAAGCCAAGCCCTCATTCAGCTCCTTCAGCTATATAAATGTTTTGTGTTCTCTTTCGCTCTTTGTGTGCGCGCCTTGCTGATTATGTTTGCTGATTAAGCTTATGGTTCATATGGAATGGACCTGTTGATGGGGAGCGGGATTTAAATAAATTACAAGCGCATTTTGTTTGCTCAAATGTTGTGGGCTAATTGTATGCAGGAGTCAACTAACTGGCTGGCTCCTCTCTAGCCGCCCGTTGATGTGAATGTGAATGTGAATGGAGTGTGATTTGGGTTGGGTACCACGAATGTGCATTGGGTTTCCAGTTTCGACTTTTGAGAGAGGAGGTGAGGGATAAACGACATTTGCAATTCGCAATGGAAAAGACGGCTTGTAAGACGCTTTCGCCAATCTTTTAATAAGAATCAAACACTAGACGAAAAATTTAAAACCATTTCTCGTATATGAGCAGCATCCACTTATCGCTGATCGTGCCGGTAGGTACTACACTCGATTCGCAGTGGCCAGACAGAGCCGGTGAGTGAGAGGAAGAGCTGCTCATTACAGTCCGATCCGGTCAGCACTCAGTAACTGGGATTCGTATTGGGACTGAGCATGGGTCTTTGGCACTGGGCGCATGCCAATCATGTTTGGGGTCCACTCTACTTACCTGTGATTCCCCACCGCTTCTCCCTGCTGCCTGCTCAGCTGTCCGCCCAGCTGTCCGATCGCAAAACAGAAGTTCTTGTCGTTTGTTGTTCCTGTTGCCTGTTTGCCGTTTGCTGTTGTTGCGCCCGCTCGTTGAATATTTCAAATTGCAATCAGTTGGCAGGCATCTTGCGGCAACAACCCAGCAACCGCTGCCCCAGCTACCGGATCATTGATCTTACCTTCTTCTTCTTCCAGCTCTCTGGGCGCATTCTATCCAGCTTTTGTGTGTGTTTGTCCGGCGGGTGTTGGTCGCATTAGTTTCGTTGCGCTTAATTTATTAAAATATCAAATTTAAGTACATGGCGAGCAGCTTGTAGTTGATGTTCACTGTGGAAGAAGATAACACAGCCTTGATATTTGACACTGAAGCATTAGAAAACTTACATTCAAGTTGGTCAAATACATTAACTTAATCTGTCTTTAAAATTGCATTTTCAACTTGTTGGCAAGTAGAATGAAATTATGCCTTGTTAAAATTCTCAACATTTCATTATTTTTATGACGCTCATAATAATGATAATAATGCATCATGTCAAGATTAAATTTTATTATTTTCTACCACTTAGTTTTGCATTTTTTTGTGTTCAGTTAATGCAGAGACTTCATGTGCGCAAAGCTCGTATAATTGTCAAATTAAGTGCACTTATAAAAAATGCATTTCATAATTAGGAGAGCTGTCGTTGTTGTTGATGTCCCGCGCTGTGGCAGCTGCAACAGTTGCTAATTTATGCCATTTGCCAGAACAGAATAAAAGGACAGCAGAAGGCAAATGTGGACAGTAGTCGGTGGTCGGCAGTTGTTGTTGTGAATGGTTGGCTGGCTGGCGGCCACTTATGAAAATTGGATTTTTACACTCCGTTCTTGATGGAATGTTTATTGAGCTGTCAGGTTGTTGTTGCTGTTGTTGTTGTTCGAGTAAACTCAACTCGTTTTGTTTCGTTTCGTTTCGTTTGGTTTGGTTTGGACTCGGCAACAGGCTTAATAATTTAAATATCAAAATTGTTAGCAATTTGCACGCCCAGCGGTGCGTTGTCCGCCAGCAACAACAGCAACAGCAACAGCAGCAAGAGCAACAATTGCTAATCAAATTAAGCAATTATCTTGTTACGAACACAGACGAGCAACATGGCAGCACATCAAGTGGCCCGATTGGACAAACAGCCCTCGCCTCCTCTCCACCCCACTATGCACATTTCATCATTGCCAATCAAAGGGTATACAATATATATATATATATAAATAGCTCACACCTTGTGGCTCAGGCCTTATAGCCGCCAATAGGCGTTGAGAAAGCAACAACAAATGCAAAGTGCCCATTGTGCAAAGGCATAAAGCCCGCAGAGTTTATAAAGTCATAATAATGCCAGAGAAAATACGCTTAAAATGCAATTTATCGCCAACAACAACAGCCGCCGCAGCAGCAACAATCCTGCGAAAAATTGATGAAGGCGACAGCAGCAAACAACAGCAACAAGTTGCCGGCTGTCCGACGAACTGACAGGCATCAGCGTCAGTCATTTTAGCCAACTGGCCAACTGGCCGGACCACGGACCTGCCTTGGCCTTCCTGCGGCGTTTTAAGCTTGACGCCCGCCCGAATGTTGCTGTTGTTGTTGGCTGTAGCTGTTGCTGGCAATGGCAACGATACAAAAAATTAAGACATTTTATAAATTGCGCGTTGTTGCCGCCGCCTCTCGACTTAGCTGCTTGCAAGACGGGGCAAGACAACCCTTAATGTGTTGCCCGATTCGTTATGGCAACTCTGACCGAAACATTGGGCCCATCAACAACAGCAACAAGCCTTGATATTGTCCTACTCATCAGCATCAGCAACAACTGCAACAGCAACAGCAACATCATCATCAACAGCATGTAGCATGTAGTTGTTGGTGATGCTGCTTCATTTGATTGCTCTGCTCCGCTGGCTGCCACATCTTCAAGTTGCTGTTGCAACATTTGAATGTTGCCAGCGATGCGTCAAATATAAAGCCGGCGTTTGCCAGCGTTTGGGTGCCCCACCCACTTTTCTCTCTTCTTCTTCATCCTCGTCGCCATCGTCGTTGTTGTTGTCGTTGTCGTTATTGTTGCTCTGACCGCAAAACGTAATTGTGTTTACGATCATCTATTGAGATTTTCCTCAGCCAGAGATGCAGCAACAGGTCACGCCCCTGATACACACACACACACACCTTCCCACACCGCCCCATTGTCTCCCAACCTCACCTCACTCCTGTCGCTATCGTTCTTGTCTCTAACGCATGTCAATGCGAAACGGAGAGATTTCTGCTTTTGGCAAACACAGGCTTTCGGCCATTCCTCAGCATTGGGTGTGTTCTTCACTTATCTCTTCGCTCATATTTATGTTAATGTCTCCTCTGTGTGTGTGTGTGTGTGCGCCGAACATCAAAAGCAACGGAACGCAGCCACTTAAAACTAACGGTTCTGGGATCTTGTTCTGGTGCTTCGCACTCTTTCGGTCCAACCAACACAGAACAAGGAAAGTGTCTTATTGTAAAATTTATGTTTCCTTTGTTATGATTTTGGGCATTAATTAATACGCGCATTCCTTTATAATAGGGCCAAAAGGCGTGACAGCAAAGTAATAACAACGACCCACTTTTTGGCCAAAGCCTTCAACTAAATAAGTTCCACTTTAAGCATCATTATCTAAGCCAAAGTCTTTCTGCATAATCTAGCTAAACGCAGCAGCAACAGCAACAGCAACAGCAACAGTAACAGCAACAGCAACAACAACAGCAACAGCAGCATCAACAGTGGCTTTAAACATCTTTAACGCTGACTGATGCGTTCAAAGGTTTGCCAGCGACATCAAATATAAATAAGGAAGGGCGTTCGATTTGAGTGTAAACGACTACGCAATACTCTGCTTTTTTCGATTGTTGTACTTTGATTGTTTCGGCAACATAACAGCTAAGTTAGTTAAAGTCAATATACCCTAGAAGAAGCAACTGTTTTCGTTGTTGTTGCTGTTGCTGTTGTTTGCTGCCCCAGCACTTTCAATCTCGTAGCTTCAGTTGCTGCCTACGTGTACTCTGACAGGCATTGTTGCTGTTACCTTTTTGTTTTGTCGCTGGGCAGCACTCGTACCCTACACACTCACCTGACCTCCCCCTTCCCCCCCAGCAACTACTCTCCTCTGTCGTGTACCCACCTTGTGGCTGTGGCCGCAGCTTTGTCTACTGATTAATCACTTTGGCGCGTATAATAAATTAAAAATTTCAGCAATTTTGAAAGTCAATTAATCATTGAGAGGCTTCGCTGCTGTTTTTTGTTTGTTATTGCTCTCGGTTGCTGCTGCTGCTGCTGCTTTATGTTGTATGTTGTATGTTGTTGATGTTGCTACCTTTTTGCTGCCGTAGACAACGGACGGCAACTCAAAAATGTCAGCCCATGACTACGCGCCGCACATTTTCGATGATGATGATGAAGTAGCCAGCGTCGTCATCTTGCAAACTTCCCAACTGGACGGCGGTAGATCCAAGACAAGGCGGCACTCAGTTAGTTCTATAACCAACAACGATCGCTGCCAGACTGGGCTGAATGGGCAACGGGAGCAACAGCAGCCGTTAGAGGTGCGGCTTTTGGCAGCCACTTTCTTCCTTGCCACGGCGACACATTCTGCAGCATTGATAAATGAATGTGAGGGTCAGTTTCGTTTGTATTTGTTGTTGCTGCCTCATTTGAGCAGCAACAACTTTCGAGATATACGCGCATTTGTCAGATAAAACTGCAACGCCTTTCCCATTGTCAGCTTGCCACTGAGTTGAGTTGAGTTGACTGCTCTTGCTGTTGCTGTTGTTGTTGTTGCTGTTGTTGTTGTTGCTGTTGCTGTTGTTATTGTGTTTGCTTTGGCACCGTAAAATATATATCCAGGCTGCCCGTATCGCCAAGCAGCGAGTGTTGAAATTTAAGTTTTTAATTTAAGCGATATGAGAGAGGGCAACTCCCAATGCTCGACGCATCGTCCAGCGTCCCGAGTCCCAATCCAGTTCGAAATGAAGCCATTTTCATATTTATGAATTTGGCCCCTTATCGAAACGCTTCAATTGGCCATCGAGCGAAGCGGCAAATTAAATATGGGCAGCCATAAACGATACTGACAGCCTTGGCTGCTCTTGCCAACAAGGTCTTAGAGGAGTTGAGGCGAAGAGCGCAGAACGCAGAGCTTTTGCTCGTCTTCAGCTTAGCTGAGTTATTAAGGCATCTTTATGGCCAATCTCAATGAGGTGTGAAGTGCAATCGTTGCTGGCTTTTATTAATACCAACCACATAACATTTTTTATTTGTTCGCCACGGCAGATTGGCCTTTACATTCTGATCGATTGGAGATTTAAAAAGGGAAGCTTACTTAATGGCTACTAACTTTATATATATGTGGCTCGTAGATAAATTCATTTTATTACCAATTTGTCATTACTTAACTGATATTCTAGGTTCAGGTTCACTTTGCCAACTTAAAATATTTAATATTTCATGCGCTGCAGCTAAAAGCCCTTTCTGACAGCTGAGGTCGTTCACATGTCGTCTTAATTAAGTGCGTGCAACAACAACAACAACTCGCTGGCTGCAACAGTAACCACAGCAACAGCAACAAGATATTCCTGTTGCCATTGGCATTGGGCTTAAGGACAATATGACTGTGGTGGCATCGTGGGCCTGTCAATGAAATCCCATAAGCTGACAGTTTGCAGATGAGTTTCAAAGTTCTCTCATGGCAGGAGTTGTTGGATCTAAAAGAGTTTAGTTTAGCTGCAACTGCATTTGCAATTACCGGCGAATTTCGAGATGTTGTTGTCGCTTGTGAGCGGGCCTAATGATAAATGCTGTCATTTAGTATGGCGCGCATGTGTAATCAGCGTCATGTTACTAACGGTTTATTGTTAACAAACAAATGGTTCAAATGGCGTGACTTCCTGCCAATTTCTAGCCTACTCAATGGCATCTCGATGTGTATGTTGTTGTTGTAGTGGTTGTTGTTGCATTTAAATTTGAATTTGGGAATTTGAATCGAATTTCGGTTGTGCCAAGTGCCAAAACCAAAAGAAATAAGAAGAAAAAAACCAACGAAGACGATCGCAAAATTCACGCCATAAGTAGAATGCGATTTTCGCGCGTTGTTGCTGATGTTGTTGTTGTTGTTGTCGCGTGTTGCCTCGCTTGTTACGGTGCCCAAATATGAGCAACATCACGAGAATCGTGCGATTTGCCTTGCATATATTTTACAATCCTCAAAAAAAAACAAAACAAACCAAAACCCAATCCCAATTCCAAACAACATTAACACAACAACAACAACAGCGACATGAAACATCATTACCAAAGGGGGCAACCTTTGGCTCAAAGAGAACACTAAAGGAGGAGGGGGCAGGTGGTGTTCGCGACGTAGAGCACGCCAAACGTAATGAAGTTATTTGTCCTGGGGCCATGCGAAATCAACGCACATATCCTTTTTGGCAATTGCAACGCGCTGTCGCATAAATCATTTGCCACTCGCCTGAAATTGGGCATAAATTTGCTCCACTTTGCAGCAGCAACATCAGACAACCACTGGAGCAGCCGAAAAGTAAGTCGTTGGCTTAACGAAGGCGCAGCTGTGTTCTGCGAGTGTCATACTATATATATATATGTGTGTGTGTATGTGCTTAAGAGCGGCTTGTTGATGAATGCCACTTAGAGATGAGCCGTGTGGCAAGCATAGCTACGATTGCAAGCTGAACTTAATAAAGCAGAGTTGTGTTCCTATGAACACTGTTATCAGCACCACAAAAGTTTTTTCACTATATCAACAATCAGCTGTTTAATTAATAAACATTTACTTTACTTGAACTCAACTTGATAGAGTTATTAAACGACTCTCAATGTATTTTGGAGTTTAAGCACACTCCTTGGGCGATTTGTCTCTAACAGTTGTTATCTTAATTGGATCATGAGCGAAATTCCGATGCAGCGGGAGCAACTCACGCGCCCATCTCTAGAGCATTGGGCGCACCCACACGCCTCTGGCGCTGTCCAAGCTGAACTTTCCAGCTTGAAATTAGCTGCGAATACGGTTATTAAAACCGCATACCAACACACTATAGTATGTACGTGTGTGTGCGAGAGAAGAAAGAAGAAAGAGCGCTCACAAGGACCCAGTTACGGAACCCAGATCAAATCCAAGACCCAGACCCAGTTTTCTATATAGCTGTTCTCTGTCTTCGTGGTACGTACCTACCTGCTGTGATAAATCAACGTGAGACTAATGCACGCTTAACACGCGAATTATGATTTTGCAAATGATGTGAATGTGTTGGTTTGCAGCGAGGAAACTTGATTGCTTTATAATCGCTTCAGTTCTGCCCAGGCCAACAACAACAACAACACCAACAACAACAGCTACATACATGGGATTCAAGCATTCAAGTGGCATTTAATTGCAGTCTAAAGAGTCTTCAATGGGCAGACAACCTCTTGAACTATCGATAATTAGTTTTGGCACAAGATACATGCAACACACAGCACAAGACACAAAATCAACAGCGTATCAACACATGCCCAATTCTCTGACTGCCACTTAACGCCTGACACACAGACCCACTGTGCGCTCTGCCACCACATCTTTGTCCGTTGGTTCGTCTGGGCATTTAACCCACTTATTATGACTGCCATTTATAACGACAATTGCTAGGCACCAGCAGCAGCAGCAGCAGCAGCAGCAGCAGAAACAGCAAACCAGCAACATCAAGAACAACAACAGGAGCAAGGAGTTGGTTCTAGGGCTTGATGGCTGCTTTCCTGCCTGCCAGTCGCCATCATCGTCATCATCATCATCATCATCCTTGTGGCTGATGGCTGCTTGTGTGTGTGTGGGCGTCCTTTTGACCCGCATGTCGTTTATAGCCAACGCTGCTGTTGCTGCCGTTGCGGTGGCCATTTTGTGGTTGCCCTTGTTTGCCCGTCGCGCTCCCATTGTTGCCCTTTTGTGCGGCCATAGGTCGTAGTCGTCACACACAACACACACACACACGCAGACTTACTCTCACGGTACTATATCCCAATCCCTATCCGAAGCAGAAGCAGAAGCCGAACTGACAATGGCACAGTTTTGCATGCAATTGACTCTCACAGCTCGTTGCTTTTTACTGTCCAAATGTGCGTTATGTATGGGGCATGTGGCAACAAACACATAGTCGCATGCTGATGCTCAAGATTAAAGAACATTCCTATAAAATACATGCGTTGAATTTTAAATTTACAACGCAATGAAGACATCATGCAAAATATTGCTTCAAAATAAGTTTTGTGATATTTTTTGTGCAATTTTATTTTGCATTACATAAAAGTTTATAATTACAGTAAACATATAAGTGCGACACTTGGCTTCATCACAGTATTGAAAGCTGATTCACTCGATTCCCCTGACTTGCACCTGTAGAGAGGCAGAGTTTTTCTGAATTTGTACGCATTTGTAATTCATGTACATTAGTTTTGCGACTTATAGGCTGCTGGCAATCGAGCTGGAAAATAATGCCAATACAATTCGATATCATAAATATTTTATGCACCATGTTGTTGCCCTTTTGTTGCTGCTTTAAGTTTGCATACATTATGTCAATTTGGGGAGCGGGAATTGAAAGGCTGGCATATGAAGAAACCTTAAAGGCGAATGCCTATTAGGCTGCATATTAAACTAAAATATATATATATATATATATATGTATGCAGGCATGAGGCCAAATAAATAACAGACCAAACAGAGACATGGTCGGGGGGGAATCCGAAACAAAAGCCAACAACAACAACAGCAGAAAGCAAGGAATTTTAACCCTTTTTATGATTATGAATGCACGTCAGCATATTTATGTAAAAATTATGCAATTTGCTGCCGTTCTATGCCACAGTGCGTGGAAAGTGGCCAGCAGGGAAAGGGGAAGACGAACAGAGACAAGAGCTTCGGTTGAACTTAGCCAGTCAATCAAAAGTTGACGGTTGCTCGTCACAGTTGTCGCTGTTTGCTCTTGTGCTTGTTCTTCCTAAAGGACAACAGCAGCAGGCAAAAGATAGAGACAGAGATAGCGAGGAAAGAGACAGTGAAACCGACCGTAGGCAACTGGAAAAAATGCATCTTTTGAGCAATTTGCAAACCAAAATGTGTATTAAAATTTATGACGAGTTCGAGTCGAAAATGGGCGATGGATTAAGAGATAGCAACGGATACGAAAAACAAAAAAAAACAAAAATGAACGAAAAGAGAATAACAAGAATGCCATCATAGATATATGATGCTTGGCTGGCAGATTTAAAGCAAAAGGTTAACTCCGAACATGATATTTGTCGAGTTGTGTTTCATAGAACTAACTACACTTATATTTAAATATATCTATATTGCCTCTGGAGCTTTAACAGTTATGCATGCAGAGTCCATTACAGGTCGTTGTCCCTATATGGAGTGGTTGATCATACATTCAGAGAATGTCAAAAATTAGCATTACCAAAGTGCAGCAAGACTGAAGACAGGATTGAAGATTGACTTGAATTGAAGTCTGCGTATCATGTGAATTTTGAATCGGTTTTTTTGTGTAGCCTGTAGCTGGATCAACCGATATAACGATCATCATCATGTTCATCGGATTGGCGAAGCATATGGCAGCAACAACATATTGATGCTTGTTGTACTTATTTCGTATTGAAATTCATGTCTCTGTTAGCAATTGTTGTTGTCACTGGTTTGGCATTGTTGCAATGATTGGCCTTAACTTTCACCACCAGCAGCAGCAGCAGCAGTTCAATGTTGTTTTTTGCTGTTATTATTATTGTTGTGGCTGTTGTTGTCATCGTCGTGATGACTTTGGTCGCTCGCCCTTCACCCTTGGCCCATGTGGGCCAAAAGCAAATTGTTAAGTTATTTGTAAATTTCGCTGTTCGTTGTCTGATTGTGTTTTTACGTACAATGTTTTTTCCACACGTTATGTGTGTGGGTTCCGCGGTATATAAATAACAAAGGGTTCAATTTGTATACCCTAAAAATGTTGTGTAAGTTTGGGTTGAAAGCCACATCGAAAAGCAAAGAAAGCCAATCCTAATAACTTCATGTCTGAAAGGGTATGCAGTATTCGTTATACAGTTGGCAGCATCAAATATCTGCTGTATTTTGTATCTTTCGTATTTTGTATGCATGCATTGAGGATTTTCCACAAGCAAATCCTTTTGCCGAATTGTATATGCATCATAAAAAGGCAAAAAATATACGCACACCACGAATATTTCGAATTAAATAAATTTTACATTTTTATGCGCGTAAACTCGAACGCTGTAGCATCTACAAAAGCTTTAACTATATAAACATTAAGTATTTATTTTTAGAAAAAGTTTTCTCTCAATTCGAATATTTAAATGAGCTTCAAAAGTGTGGCCTACTTTTAGGATGACATTCACATAGCTAAAGACTTTCGTGTCCGGCAGGGTTTTTCAAAGTCGTAGAGTGCTAACTTGCGGATCCTTTCATGTGCAGATTTTATGTTTGCCCCGTTTCATTTTACGCTTACAGTA
Organism: Scaptomyza reducta; assembly: GCA_035044485.1. NCBI lineage: Eukaryota > Metazoa > Arthropoda > Insecta > Diptera > Drosophilidae > Scaptomyza > Scaptomyza reducta. The sequence goes on along the minus strand of JAWNNV010001087.1, from coordinate 3,342 downwards.
TGTGGATATTTTTTTCATTACCTGTCTGTTCTTATATGCTAATTTATTGGCGCAGTGAAACGCTTCAAATGGGTCAGACGATTCAAGTTTATTTCCCACTGTTTGCTTCCAGTTGGGGATGTGCTGTTTTCAAGTTTTTTTTTTGGGTTAGGTTGTTAGTTCAATATTGCGATGATTATGGCGTGGCCACTTTTCTAACTAACAGCTTTGAGTGCGCTATCAGGAATAGCACTTAAGGGCCTTTATCAGGCTGCTGCACCAAAATGAACAAAAATTTCATTACGTATACAACATATCTTATCCCAATAGTACAGACAGACCATAAGGGTCATATTGTGTGTGTGCAACAGCAGCAGCTGCCAGCTGCTGTTGTTTGTTGATAAAACCCTCAGCACATGAAGCACAAGAGAGTTTCAGCAGCCTCTGACTCTAACGTTGATAGCTCATGTGTGTGCTTGAAATTCGCGTTGTGTGTTACAATGTTATCGCCATACTCAACGCTTGTCCGGAAAGTATTCGACAAAGCCAAGCCAAGCTGCACAGGCAGTGGCAGTGGCTGCTCCTTTCCCTACCTAGCACTGACTATTTGCTTCCTTGTTCATGATGTGCAGGAGCATTTGTAATTGGGCCAACGTTCAGCTGGCAGCTGTAATTGTTTTGCTGTTGCATTTTCGCGCTCTCTTGCATGTCAGTTAACTAATTTCCCACTCTTGTTTCTCTTCTTGTTTTTATTGTTGTTGTCTGCTCCACTTGACACGCTTTTGTTTCATGTTTCTTCATGACTTTTGTGTCTTGTGTTGACTATGCTTTAAAAATGTATACAAACAGTAGCTGCCCGCAATTGACCTGCATTCCATTTGGCACCAAACACACTGATTGCTATTTAACCAATAGTTTAACCTTTCCCTCTACACTACTCCTGCATCTACATCTGGTTGTCTGTCTCACTGCTGGAGACTACACCTGTCGCGGCATAGTTGAATAACTCAATTTTATGGACCGGGTTTGAAGTTTTGCGGTTATTTATCTTTATCTATGAAATGCGCATTTAGCTTTTAGGCCATGTCCTTTTACTGATGCCGCATTGGTGAGAGTTGCTTTAGCAGTGCCAAAATATAATTTATAATTCGTTTTGTAGACAACCTGGTCACAAGCATAAAAACGTCTATAAATGTGCAGGAAAAAAAGTTTTATTACCTTTTCGCAAGTTGGCCTCAAATATGCTGTTCTGTTCACTCGGTCAAGACAAACAGAGAGAGAGAAAGAGAGAAAGAGAAAGAGAGAAACACACATACTTTGCACCATTCTCATTCGTTCTCATTTGCCTATTAACGTTGCCTTAGTGCGCCATAAATCTAAAAGATAGATTTATGCAGCATCAATGTGTGTGTAAATGTATCTGTATCTGTGCCCACAATCAGTGTATGTGTGTGTGTGAGTGTGTGAAGCCGCATTTATTTTGTACGTGTCGGTCTTAACATTCAATTTCCTGTTGTACTTCGGTACTCGGTTAGTCAGCTTGCCACATAAGGCGGCATTCTAAAATTCACCCTGTCTCTCTCTCTCTCTCTCTATTTCTTTGCTGTTGTGCAAATGAAAAACGATGTAATTTCAACAAGCAACACTTATTTCGAACTGAAAGCTAGATAGTTGTTAGGCAGCCACTGCGTATACGCATTCTTCAACGACCAAAGCAATTCCCATTGGAATAACTCGTTGACAGTAAACTCAGCTCAACTCAGCTCTTCAATGCAAAACCCATTGTCATGAGTCATTCAAAACGAAACGAAACGACACACAGCATTCAAAAGATCGAAGACAACGGAATACAACACAACAAGAATCACAGCAATCTGTCTGTTGAACAAAAAGAACAGCGTCTGAAGACCAACAAATGGCCACAGATTCAAAAGCAACTAGCAAATGTTCGATTAGGGACCGTTTCGCATTGTTAGCAGCGAAGATGCTTCTCCATTGCAATAGACATTTGGTTTCTTTGCCTGGCATAAGTTCGCTGCCTGTAGATGTGAGTTACAAATGTATGTGTGACATGTGTGTGACTTTCTTATGAAGGGTATGTGGCAGTAACGCATTATATTCTTGATGTAAGGATTATATCTTAGTTACATAGTTACACACTGCAAAGTATCATGCATGTCTATCAGCATCGGATCAAACAACTTTGATGTAAAGTTATATCGAAACTGCTTTTGTTTTCTTATGATTTTTATCGTGTGATTTTGCATATTGTGCAATGCTGTGTCTTCCATATGCAATCGTTCTCAACATAACCATAAATTACAAGTCAAATAACAACACAATGTAGTATAAACAAGGACTTGTTTAAGCCTTCAAATATCAGTTGATGTTTAGGATTGACAGATAGGCGTAACAGAAATATAGTGGGCGGTCCTACTGTATAGTTATTTATTTATTGTACTCCTCCCACTCGTTGAAGGACAATGCTTGAGAATGATGTAACTCCCTAGTGTATTGAATATTTCTGAACTTTAAAATACTGCGAAATTGAATTAATTTATTCTCACTTCTCGAAGGTTTGCTTTAAACATTTTTAAAATTATAACTTGACATTATTATTTTGTTGTATTTAAGCTTTTAGTTTTACTTTAGCTTATCCATAATATTCGTTTGTTTTGCGACAGTAATAACCGTAAATGCCAGCTTGGCCATCTGTGAAGAGAACTTGTAACTTAACTATTTAGTTGAATAATATGATTCTTACTTCAATGCTGGTTTTCATGCAGATCTTAAAGATGCTTCCAGCCATAAAGTAAGGTGTCTGCTGAGCCTGGTGAAAAAAGTAAATCAGAGCTTTCTTATATCGTTCCTCAGCATCAATCCAATTGGAGTGAAATATGGCTAGACTAAATCTGTTAAAGTCGTCTTCAATTTGCTCGCAGATATAGCAGAAAGGAAACGTTTGCAACATCAGTAACATAATAAAGCTTATTACGGCCAGACCCGACCAGAGAGTCGCAAAGAAAATCAAATTAAACATCGACAAGCCCAGACACACTCCAATAACTAGAAACTGAAACAGTATTGTGCTCGAAACGAGGGGTCGAAAAATATTGCAAAATCTGAAAAAACATAAATATTACATGTTATTATTTAGGGCTGATTTAACTTACTCCAGAATAAGTTTATGATCTTTAATACAGTTAACCAGCTCTTCGTAAGCTTGATAGCTGGTTTCTCCACAATTTGTACGTAATCTTTCGATGCGTTCTATCAACAGTTGAATATGAGTCCTTAATATTAGGCCAAACATAACCGGATACAGATCTGCCATTTGAGTCGACGAGACCGTTGATAAAGCCA